>JARHVA010004656.1:1035000-1117500 GCA_037957365.1 Torreya grandis
TAGTTAATCAGCAGAGTAATATTGCCTTAATACTTGATATTCTTCAAAAAGTATCAGATAACTCTTCCCATTCTCAAGTAGGGATTATTGCTACATCCAACCTTGCTTATGATCCCCAGAACTAGACTAATGTGATAAAATTACAAAAGGAAGAGGTGAAAAAGGCTAACTCAAAAGAAAAATCAAATAGTATAGTTGATAAGATATTCCAAATAGGAATGGCTAAGATAGAAGATGCTGAGAAGGAAAGTTATTTTGATCAAGGAGAATCCTACAGACCTCCTCTAGACTCTCATATTAGAACTCTTAATCTACAACCATTCTTTTGGAAATTTAATTATGAATCTCCAGCAAAAAGAAAAGAAATGATTGATGCTATACTTTGTTGGTCTAGTGTTCAGATCTTTGGTTTAAAGAAAGATCTATGTAGTGTAACTCAACAAATTTCCAATGCATTTATAGGAAATATTAAGGAATGGTGGGATGCGTGTAGACAACAATTCTAGGATGGAATTACTTGTCATACTAAACTAATCTCAACACTTTTCCAAGCCCTATATTCTAAATTTGTTGGCATAGTCAACAATGAGAAAGAAGCTAATAAAGCTAAATTCCTTAGAGCCCAACTATGTGATATGACATGCATAGATGTATACATGTGCTACATGGAATATCTATTTTATAGTGCAGGTGAAATATCTACTCCTGCTTATAAATTAGATATGTTGAATCTTTTCCTGAAATTTTTTATAATAAATACAAGGCTGCTATGGGTGAGGAATTATCCACATTGTCCTTTGGTAGGATAAATCAGAACATCAGAGCAGTAAATGAAAAATTGTGTGTAGAAAGAAAATCCCATAAAGAGACCATGCAATTCCATAAATAACATGGTGCGTCGAGCCACCAAAAATAGTCAAATTCTTCTTAATGAATCCATAAAATGGTATCAGAGCCAAGTTGAGAATTAGTTTGTATTGTATCATTTTTATATCTAGCTATTTTATACATGTTTGGTTTAGTTTCATTTCATCTGCTTCTAACAATAGGGAAAGGAGTGGTTCCTTTGAAACCATGGATAGGCATGTTGTGAACCTGTTATAGTACCAATGATAAGAAGATGATGGATGTACTACATCAGTCTACTGGTGATTGTCCAAGTATTTTTGATGTTTGCACTCTCTCTTAACTCAGTTCTTGCTCTATTAATGAATCTTTGTTGAATTCTAAGAATCAAATCCTAGTCCTGCTTGGACATTACCTGCTCTTAAGCCCTTTGAAGTTTATGATAAACTTTCTCCTTTTCATCTTATAGCTAAGACTTCTATTAAGCTTTCTAAGAATATGTTACAAGTCAAAAATAATGATCAGAATAAGTATTATCTTCAAATTTTTGATGATAAAACCATTCAGTAGCTTAAATCCCAAACCAAGTATAAGTTCTTACATACTGGTGATATTTCTATTAGTGTTCATCCTCTTTTTCATAAAGGTTTAAATGTTAGTCTTCTTACTTGTCTTTTAGACAATAGACATACTTCATTTTCCTCCTGTCTACAGAATGCCATTCAAACTAGACTCCATGATGGTCCTGTGTTTACCACTATTTATCTGAATTACCTTGTTGCTATCCATCAAGAAGAAAACTTCAATAAAATATTTAAGTTATTCTTCTACACCTCTGGTTTATCAATGCTTCTAGGTTCCTACCCTCTGGCTATTCAATATAAGGTTATGTACCATGTAACCAATACTCTATATCCTGTTGTCAAGTATACTCCTGCACAAGGCAAAATCATGGTGTGTTGAGCACCAAAAGTAGTCAAATTCTTCCTACTATATACATAAAATGGTCCAAACTAAAGTTTCCTTATAAATTGATCATAGAAACTGACTTTGTACAACAACCTAGAAGATCAGTATCTTTTGGTACATCTGTTAAAGATCTTCCTGATAAGTTTGTCATCCATTTTAATGACCCATCTTCCTTAGCTCCTATGCCATGTCTGCATAATCAAAAGGTTCATGATCCTCAAGTTGACTCATACTACTATCTAGACTATAAGAATATCCTTAGTAAACCTAGTCAGTCAGTCATCATTATGGTTAAAAGGGATATTGAAATCCAAAAACTATTTGAGAAAAATAGATAGTTACTTTCCCAAGCTAGAAAAGTCCACATGGAAGGAACCTCTCATACAGATGAAGGTCATACATGGAGGACTCTGTTAGGTGATGAATCCTACTCAAAAAAAGGGTTTCCCAAAGCTTCAAATTTTAGCCAGTATTCTCCTGTTGGAAGAACCCGTGCTCAAATCTATTATCTAAGAACCTCAAATAAAAGCCTTGACCAATCTAGTGAATTAAAATTGCTCAATTAGAATAATGTTGCTACAAAGTGTTTGAACACAAAGATCTCAAGCATTCAATCAAGCTTAGATAAAATTTATACAATGATGAAAAGCATAGAACTATATCAGAAGGGTGAGCTTTCAAAATCTATCAAAGTTTTAGATACCAATAACACTTCTCGATAGATTCAAGTCATCCAAAAGCTTGATAATTAATCCAATCTAATTAGGCAACAACAAGCAGTCATCAATTCACAGCTTGATGAACTCAAAGGTTAGCATTAGCAAATAATTCAAGAACAACAAGAAGTTAAGTCTAATATTTCTTCTATTGAGCAAAATGTAGAATAAAAATCATCAGAGATTTCATCAAATATGGATACTGTTAGCAGAGAAATAGTTAATCAGCAAAATAATACTGCCTTAATACCGATATTATTTATAAAGTATCAGATAACTCTTCCCAGTCTCAAGTGGGGATTCTTGCTACATTCAACCCTACTTATGATCCCTAGAACTGGACTAATGTGACAAAATTACAAAAGGAAGAGATGAAAAAGGCTAAGTCAAAATAAAAATCAGATAATATAGCTGATGAGATATTCCAAATAGGAATGGCTAAAATTGAAGGTGTTGAGAAAGAGAGTTATTTTGAACAAGGAGAATCATTTAGACCTCCTTTAGATTCTTAGATTAGAACTCTTAATTTGCAACCATTCTTTTGGAAGTTTAACTGTGAATCCTCTGCAAAAAGAAAAGAGATGATTCACGCTATGCTTTCTTGGTCCAGTGTTCAAATCTTTGGTTTAAAGAAAGATCCGTGTAGTGTAACTCAGAAAATTGCCAATGGGTTTATAGGAAATATCAAGGAATGGTGGGATGCCTATGGTCAACAATTCTAGGATGGAATTACTCATCATACTGAGCCAGTATCTTCTTTGGGTCAAACCTTGTATTCAAAATTTGTTGGGGTAGTTGATAATGGGAAGGAAGCTAATAAATCCAAATTCCTGAGATCACAACTATGTGACATGACTCACATAGATAAATATATGTGCTATATGTAAAATCTATTTTATAGTTCTGAAGAGATATTTAATCCTACCTATAAGATCAGATATGTAGAATCTTTTCCAGAGTATTTTTTTGCTAAATGGAAGTCTGCTATGGGTGAGGAATTATCCACAATGTCCTTTGGTAGGATAAATTAGAACATCATAGCAGTAAATGAACATTTGTGTGTAGAAAGAAAAGCCTGTCAAGAGACCATGCAATTCCATAAATAGCTTGGTGTGAATTTTTGTAATTCTCTTGATGATTATTTTGGCTACACCTCAGTCTGCATCATGAAAATGTTCTCATAAAGAGAATAAAGAAATTTGGACACCTAGAAATAAGTTCAAGAAAAATAATTTTATGCCAAAGAGAACATTTAGGAAAAGAAAACATGGTTTCCAAAAGGCTCCAATCAAATGTTTTCTCTGTTAAGGGAATCATTAGGCCAATAAGTGTCTTAGTATGAATAAGAAATTAAAAAAAGTTAATTTTCTTCAAAGTCATAATCTGCATGAAGATGATTATGTCCTACTATCAGAAGAAGATCAAAATCAATATGATTCAGATATCCATTGGGATGAATCCTCTTCAAGATTTGATAATAATCAAATTAATATGAATAATCAAGAATACAGCTCAGACTCTAGCTCCTCAGACTATGATTCAGAAATAGGATTTCAGATTCATATGATGACTGCCGAGTCTCATTTTTATAATAGTTTAAGTCTTTCATAGCAATCATCTTTTTTGAAAGATAAGTATATAGTACTCCTACATATATGGTTTTTAAAAAAATGTTCTTATAGCAGCAGATTGCTAATACTGAGAAATGATATGCATTGCATTGTTCTTAGCAATAGAAACAAAAAAAAATGCTTTCTCATAAGTTTTTTGTAAAAGCTGAGTTAGTTCACATGTCTGATACATTTGATTCTTTTCCTTGGGGGGAATCTTCTATGGAAAAAGAAAATAACACCTTGACTGATATAGAAAATAATCTTTATCAGGTGTCTATTTATACTACTAATAATCATGTTTGTGAGCTTACTATAAAATGGGATGCTTTCAAGCCCTATAATTTATATTTTCTACTAGATAGAGGAGTAGATATATCTCTTGCTCAATTTCATTCAATTCTTGTAGATATGTGGCAGAGTGATTATCACAGCCTTACTTTTAATACTAAGATTGTTGTTTCAGAATTGTTCGCATATGTGCCAATTGCTTTAGGAGATTCTATATATAAATTCAATGTTGTTCAACATGAGATGCCCATGTTTGACATGATTATTGGATCTGATAACCTAACCAATTTCTATCCAATTACTATTCAACCTCATGCGATTCTTCTAGCATAGAAATATTCTTTGTATAAAAAAGGTAAATATGAATGCAGAATTCCTCTAAAAGGAAAGGTAAGAAAAGCAATAGATAATTAATGGTTATATCAAAAGATTAATCTCTATCAGTCTGCTATTGAACCTATGCTTACAAATATTTTAAAGGATTGTTGTTCAAAAAATCCTCTTGCATTTCAACATAGAAAAGTTCATACTTGTCAGATTGAATTAAAGCTTGTTACAGATCAAAATGGAAAGTAGGTTGAACCTTAGTTCAAAGCGAATCATTCAATAATGTCACCATCTTTGAGAGAAGAATGTTTTCAATAAATCTAATATTTGAAAGAACAAGCTTTGATTCATGACTCTCACAGTCCATGGGGTTGTGAAACTTTCTATGTCAACAAAAGATCCAAACAGATCAAGGGCAAGAAAAGGTTGGTGATAAATTATATTTCTCTCAATAAGCATGTTATTTCAGTTCAACATCCTATCACTTCTATGTATGAGATCCTGCAAAGAATATTTGGTAGTAAGATTTATAGTAAGTTTGATCTTAAATCTGGTTTTTGGCAAATCCAAGTTGCAGAGTCTGATAGGTACAAGACAACTTTCATAACACCATTTGGATAGTTTGAATGGAATGTTTTGTCATTTGGTTTGAAGACTACTCCAAGCATATTTTAGGAAATGATGACTAAAATTTTCTCTAAATATGCTAGTTTTATTATTGTATATATTGATGATATTTTAATCTTTAGCAGAACTCCTAAAAACATGTTTGAGTATTTAGAAAAATTCTATAGTCTTTTTTATGATAATGGATTAGTTTTGTCTACTAAGAAGATGGTCAAATTTAAAATAAAAATTCAATTCCTTGGTGTTAGTATTAGTTCAGGAGAATTCAAAGTTTAGGAACATGTTCTCAAAAATATCACAAATTTTCCTGATGTTCTCAGTGATAAAAAGAAGTTACAGAGATTTCTTGGCTATGTAAATTACATAGCTAGATATTATTATAATGTTGCTCAGGATAAAATACTTTTGAACAAAAGGTTATCTAAAAACCCTCCTGACTGGTTTGATGAAATGACAGCGGTAGTTCAAAGAATTAAGAAAAATTGTACTCATTTATCTCCTCTTCAACTACCAGGCAATGTCTTAAGATCATTGAGACTGATGCTTCAGATTTATATTGGGGTACAGTTCTTAAAGAAAAGTTAGTAGATGGTTCAAAAAATCCATGTAGATATGCTTTTGGTTGCTTTAAACAAGCACAAAATAATTATCACTCAACTCACAAAGAAATTCTTGTGGTAATAAAAGCCATACAAGCTTCTATGTTTTTTGTTAGGTCTAAAAATTTTCTTATTAAATCTAACTTAAAAAACTTTGTGTATTTTTCAACCCATAGATAACTTGAAAAAAGGATCAGTCAATAGATTATTTTGTTGGGCTACCTATCTTTCAGACTTTGATTTCATAGTCAAACATATAGCTAGTAAAAAGAATTGTATTGTAGATTTTCTTTCTAAAGAATATCATCCAATTTTCGACAAGGTCATCATGGTAGTCACTACTTAAATTCATGATGAATTTCATGAACATATAATCGAGATCCCTTCTGTCAATTTCTACTCAGCTAAGGAATGAGATCATTTTTCTCAAGATAAAGTCCTATGAAGCAGCAAAATAGATGAATAATTTGAATCTAGCATGAACTGCTCAATTGACAGACCCTGATGGCTCAAATTCTTGTTCGACTATTATTCTATACTGAGAAGGTGACAATGCATATTATTATAGTTCGAATAATCCCTTCAAACATCTCATGTTTGACAAGGAACTGAATTTTTGTTTCATTGGTCTACTTTCTAGCCTAGTTTCAATCCAAGCAGTGAAAATTTCTAGGATACTGGAGAAATACTAGATTGATTATTTAAATTCTTGGATTATATTATGCCAACAAAATCTTCTGAGGATCTTATAGTTAGAATACCTCCAAATCAGGTTTGTAATATTTTATTTCTCTGATGATTCTATTTTGAGTTAAATTTGAACTACACTCAGTTCAAAATCACCAAAGGGATGTTTGAACTTCTCTTTGCCCTGTAGTTCCTATTGCTACATTGTGGAGATGAATCACTGTTTCACATCAAGCTCTCTTCCCACTGACTCCTCTAGGTCATATTCTATGAATTCCTTTAGCACTGTATAAGGATGACATTGATATTGAAATTAATAATTGACCTTACTCTCCCCAAGGTGATTATGAATTTTTTGATGATGACTAATTATGGGGTTTGTCTGTAATCGTGAATGTGGGCACATTATCCCTCTTGCTAGTAAAGTAAAGTGGACCTCCCCACTTTGTTAAAGGTGGTATTCCATCTGTCGTGTCGGTAGCTTTATTTTTTCGATACGTGGTGGGCCCTTTTTCCCACTTGTTTTCACATCTTTTGTTTTATGCCATATATTACACCACTTTGCTTCTACCATTGATCTTCTCATTCTCATGTTATAAATATGAGAGATCATTTGGGTTATAAGCATTAGAGTTTTTAGTCGACTTTCTTTAGGTCTTGTGCTCTAGGTCTTTGAGTCGTGTCTACTCTTTGTGTGTTGGTGTCCAGCTTCGCTAGCTTTGTCTATGTAATCCATTTGTTATATATATATATATATATATATATATATATATATATATATATATATATATATATATATATATATATATATATATATATATATATATATATATATATATATATATTTATATCAATTTTTCAATAAAGAGCATGGTATGGTGGTTGTGTTGTTAAACCATTTTTCACAACACAACCACCATACCATGCTCTTTTTTGATAAATTGATATATATATATAGCAAATGGATTACATAGATGAAGCTAGCTAGAGCTTCTAGCGAAGCTGGACAGCAACACACAAAGAGCGGACATGACTCAAAGACCTAACGAAAGCTGACTAAAAACTCTGATGCCTATAACCCAAATGATCTCTCATATTTATAACATGAGAATGAGAAGATCAATGGTAGAAGCAAATCGATGCAATCGATGGCAAAAAATAAAAGATGCAAACACAAGTGGGAACAAGGGCCCACAATGTGCCAAAGAAACAAGGCTACCGACACAGCCGACAGAATACTGCCTTTAACAAAGTGGGGAGGTCCACTTTACTTTGCTTGTAAGAGGGATAATGTACCCACATTCACAATTATGGACAAACCTCATAATTAGTCATCATCACAAAATTCATAATCACCTTGAGGTGAATTATTACTATTATTATCATTATTGGTGTGGCCCATCTACAAAGCCAAAGGGATCTAAAGAAGATGACCGCTAGGAGTAGGTGGAAAGAGAGCTTGATGTGAAACTGTTATATGTTTCCATAATGTAGCAATAGGAATTGCAAGCCTGAGAGGAGCATGAACATTCCTTTGGTGATTTTGAACTGAGTGTAGTTCAAATTTAACTCAAAATAGAATCCTCAGAGCAATACAAATATTGAGAACCTACTTTTGAGGTATTCTGACTACAGGATCCTTAGAAGCTTTTGTTGGCATAATATAATCCAAGAATTCAAATAAGTAATCTAGTATTTCTCCAGAATCTCATAAATTTTCACTACGTGGATTGAAACTAGGCCAAAAAGTAGACCAATGAAATGAAAATTCAGTTCCTTGTCGACACATGAGATGTTTGAAGGGATTATTTAGACTAGAATAATCTACATTGTCACCTTCTCAATATAAAATAATAGTCAAACAAGAATTTAATCCATCAGGTTCTGTAAATTGAGTAGTCCATGCTACATTCAAATTATTCATCTGTTTTGCTGCTTCATAGGAATTTGTCTTGAGCAAAATGATCTCATTGCTTAGCTGAGAAAAAATTGATGGAAGGGATCTCCATATATGTTCATGAAATTCATCACAAATTTTAGTAGTGACTACCATAATGACCTTGTCAAAAATTGGATGATATTCTCTAGAAAGAAAATCTACAATACAATTCTTTTTATCAGCAATATGTTTGACTGTGAAGTCAAAGTCAAAGAGATAGGTAGCCCAATGAACCAATCTACTGGCTGATCCTTTCTTCAAGTTATCCATGGACTGCAAGATACTCATAAATTTTCTTAAGTCAGATCTAACAAGATTTTTTTTAGATCTAACAAAAAACATGAAAGCCTGTATAGCTTTTATTACAACAAGAATTTCTTTATGAGTTGAATGATAATTCTTTTGGGCTTGTTTAAAACAACTAAAATCAAATCTACACAATTTTTCTAAACCATCAGCTAACTGTTCTTTAAGAATTACACCCCAGTATAAATCTAAAGCATCAGTTTCAATGATTTTTAACCCATTTCCTAGAAGCTAAAGAGGAGGTAATTGAGAACAGTTTTGCTTAATCCGCTGAACTACTATTGTCATTTCTTTAGACCAATTAGGAGGATTTTTAGATAATCTTTTGTTCAAAATGATCCTATCCTGAGCGACATTATAGTAATATCCAACTATGTAATTTACACAGCCAAGAAATCTCTACAACATCTTTTTATCACTGAGGACATGAGGAAGATTTGTGATATTTTTGAGAACATTATCCTAAATTTTTACTTCTAAACAAATACTTACACCAAGAAAATCAATTTCTATTTGAAATGTAGCCATCTTTTTAGCAGATAGAACTAATCCATTATCATAAACAATCTTGTAAAATTGTTCTAGATGCTCAATATGGTCTTTAGGAGACTTACTGAAAACCAAAATATCATCAATATAAATGATGATAAAATTAGAAAACTTAGAGAAGATGTTATTCATCATCTCTTGAGATATAATTGGAGCAGTCTTTAGACCGAATGACAAAACATTCCATTCAAACTGGATAAATGGTGTAATGAAAGTTGTCTTGTACCTGTCAGATTCTGCAACCTGGATCTACCAAAAACTAGACTTTAGATCAAACTTACTGTAAATCTTGCTACCATTTATTTGCTATAAAATTTCATCTTTTGAAGGGATAGGATGTTGAATCAAAACAACATACTTATTGAGAGGGATATAATTTATTACTAGTCTTCTCTTTCCTCTGATCTGTTTAGATCTTTTTTTAACATAGAAAGCTTCACATCCCCATGGGCTATGTGAGTCTCTAATTAATCCTTGCTCCTTGATCTACTAAATTTCTTGGAAGCATTCTTCTCTCAAAGATGGAGACATACCTGAATGATGTGCCTTAAACTGGGGCTCAATCTTCTTTCCATTTTATCAGTCAGAAGCTTAAGCTCTATATGACATTCATGGATTTTCCTATGCTTAAAAGCAAGAGGATTATCTAAAAAAAATATTTTATTATCTTGGCAATAATGGGTTTAATAGTAGACTGGCAAAGGTTAATCTTTTGATATATCCATTGATTATTTACTGCTTTTCCTACCTTCTCTTTCAGAGGAATTCTGCATTCATATTTACCTTTCTTATACAAATAATATTTTTGTGCTAGAAGAATCTCATGAGGTTGAATAGTAATTGGATAGAAACTGGTTAAGTTATCTAATCCAATCATCATGTCGAACATGGGCATCTCATGCTGAATAACCTTAAACTTGTATGTAACATCTCCTAGAGTAGTAAGCCTGTGGAAATCATTTCGCCACATATCTACATGAATAGAATGATATCTAGCAAGAGAAATATATGCACCTGTATCTAGAAGAACATCTAGATTATATGGCTTGAAACCATCCCATTTTATAGTAAGCTCACAAATAGGATTATTAGTAGTATAAACAGATACCTAATAAATATTATTTTCTATATCAGTCAAGGTGTTTTTTTATTTTTCCATAGAAGATTCCCCCTAGGGAAAATAAGCAAATGTATCATACATGTCAACTAACTCAGCTTCAAAAACTTTTTCATGCTCATCATCAAAATTTTCTTCCTTTAAGAGCTATTGCAATTCTTCTTGAGCTTAGACAAGAAATTGTTGGAGTAAAGCAATATGCTTAGTTCTCCAAACCTTTCTATTAAAAGTGTCAGGTTAGTAAGCAGCTTGAATATCTGTATATTTTGTAGAAAAATTATGAGAACGCATTGCCTTTCATTTCTATTTCTAAGAAAGATGTAAAGAATAACATTTATCAGTATTAGCAAGTTGTTGATGCAGAAACATTTTCTCAAAAATCATGTAAGTAGGGGTATTATTATACTTTTCTTTCAAAAGAGAGATTTGTTGTGACATACTTAAACTATCTGGACACTGAGCGAAGATCATGTGAATTTAAAATCCTATCTCTGAATCATAGTATAAAGAGTCAGAGACTAAAGTATACTCCTGATTATTCATATTAATCTAATTATCATCAGATTTAGCAGTTGATTCATCCCAAAGGATATCTGAATCATACTAATTTTGATCTTCATCAGTCAACAAGACATATTCATCTTCATGCAAATTATGACTTTGAAGGAAATTAACTTTCTTAGAATTTTTTTCCTTCTTTGAAAATTTGTTTACATAGTGATTTCTTTGGCAGAGAAAACACTTGATAGGAGATTTATGGAAACCATGTTTTCTTTTTCTAAAGGTCCTTTTAGACCTAAAATTCTTTTTCTTTAACTTATTTCTAGATGTCCAAATTGGTCTGTTTTCTTTAGAAGAACATTTTCGTGACTAAGACTGAGAGTATTTCTTTTTCCTGTGTTTATATTGCCTATATTTTTTGATATCATTGCAGCCAAAATAATCATCAAGAGAATTACAGAACTTCACACCAAGCTATTTATGGAATTGCATGGTCTCGTTATGAACTTTTCTTTCTACACACAATTTTTCATTTACTGCTTTGATGTTCTAATTTATCCTACCAAAGGACATCATGGATAATTCCTCACCCATAACAGCCTTGTATTTATTAGAAAAATATTTAGGAAAAGATTCAACATATTTGATTCTAGAAGCAGGAGTAAAGATTTTACCTATACTATAAAATAATTTTTCCACGTAGCACATGTATTCATCTATGCGTGTCATACCACATAGTTGGGCTCTAAGGAATTTACCTTTATCATCTTCTTTCTCATTCTTGACTACACCAACAAATTTAGAATATAGGGCTTGGCAAAGCAACTGTCTATTTTCTCAAATAGTTTTTGGATTTCAATATCCCTTTGATCCCTTTTTACCATATTGATGACTGACTGGCTAGGCTTACTAAGGATATTCTTACAATCTAGGTAGTAGTATGAGTCAACCTAAGGGTCATGAATCTTTTGATTATGCAGACATGGCATAGGAGCTAAGGAAGATGGGTCATTAAAATGGATGACAGACTCATCAGGAAGATCTTTGATAGATGTCGCAAAGGATAAGGATCTTCTAGGTTGTTGTATAAAGTCAGTGTTTATGATCCATTTATGAGGAAACTTGAGTTCAGGCCATTTTATGGATTTAGCCAAAAGAATTTGACTATTTTTGGTGGCTCGACACACCACGCTTTTGCCTTGTGTAAGAGTATGCTTGACAGCAGGATATAGAGTATTGGTCAGATGGTACATAACCTTATATTGAATAGCCAGAGGGTAGGAACCAGGAAGCATATCCAAATCAGAGGTTTGAAGAAAAAGCTTAAAGATCTTATTGAAAAATTCTTCTTGATGGATAACAACAGGGTAATTTGGATAAATAGTGGTAAACACAGGACCATCATGGAGTCCAGTTTGAATAGCATTCTACAGACAAGAGGATAAAAAAGTATGTCTATTGTCTAAAAGACAGGCAAGAAGAGTAACATTTAAACCTTTACAGAAAAGAGGATGAACACCTATAGAGATAAAACCAATATGCAAGAACTTATACTTGGTCTGGGATTTAAGCTGTTGAATGGTTTTATCATCAAAAATTTGAAGACAATACTTATTTTGATCATTATTTTTGACTTTTAACACATTATCAAAAAGATTATTAGAAGTCCTAGCTATAAGATGAAAAGGAGAAACTTTATCATAAACTTCGGAAGGCTTAAGAGTAGGTAATGTCCAAGCAGGACTAGGATTTGATTCTTTGAATTCAACAGTAGATTCATTAATAGAGCAAAAATTGAGTTCAGAGAGAGTGCGAACATCAAAAATACCTAGACAATCACCAGCAGACTGATCTAGTACGTCCATCATCTTCTTATCATTAGTACTATAATGGGTTCACAACATGCCTATCCACGGCTTCAAAGGAACCACTTCCTTCCCTATTGTCAGAAGCAAATGAAATGAAACTAAACCAAACATGTAGAAACTAGCCAAATATAAAGTTGATACAATACAAACTAATTCTCAACTTGGCTCTGCCCTTTATTTAGAATTTGTTGGGGTAATTGATAATGAGAAGGAAGCTAATAAAGCCAAATTCCTGAGAGCACAACTATGTGACATGACTCGCATAGATGAATATATGTGCTATATGGAAGTCCACTTTACTTTACTTGCAAGAGGAATAACATGCCCACATTCACAATTATAGACAAACCCCATAATTAATCATCATCAGAAAATTCATAATCACCTTGAGGTGAATAAGGTGAATTATTACTATTATTATCATTGTCAATGTGGTCCATGTACAAAGCTGCAGGGATCCAAAAAAATCTACCTACAAAAGCTTCTGACAATCTTCAGGTTAGGATACCTCCAAATCAAGTCAGAAATATTTTCATTGCTCTAGAATACCCTTCCGAGTAAAGTTCCAATTACATACAGTCCAAAACCATCAAAGGAATGTTTAAACTTCTCTTTGACCTATGGTTCCTATTGCTGCATTATGGAGATGAATCACTGTTTCACATCAAGCTCTCTTTCAACCAACTCCTCCAAGTCATATTCTATGAATTCCTTCATCACTGTATATGGAGGACATTGATATTGAAAGTAATAATTCACCTTACTCTCACCAAGGTGATTATGAATTTTGTGATGATGACTAATTACTATGTTTATTCATAATCGTGAATGTGGGCACATTATCCCTCTTGCAAGTAAAGTAAAGTGGACCTCCTCACTTTGTTAAAGGTGGTATTCTGTCAGTTGTGTCGACAACTTTGTTTTTTTGGTGCATGGTGGGCCCTTTTTCCCATTTGTGTTTGCATCTTTTGTTTTGTGCCATCAATTGCACTACTTTTCTTCTACCATTGATCTTCTCATTCTCATGTTATAAATATGAAAGATCATTTGGGTTATAAGCATCGGAGTTTTCAGTCGGCTTTCTTTAGGTCTTGTGCTCTAGGTCTTTTAGTCATGTACGCTCTTTGTGTGTTGTTGTCTAGCTTCGCTAGAAGCTCTAGCTAGCTTTGTTTGTGTAATCCATTTGTTATATATATATATATATATATATATATATATATATATATATATATATATATATATATATATATATATATATATATATATATATATATATATATATATATATATATATATATATATATATATATATATATATATATATATATCAGTTTTTCAAGAAAGAGCATGGTATGCCGGTTGTGTTTTTAAATACAACACATTGAAATACACACACACACACACACACACACACACACACACACACACACACACACACACACACACACACACATATAAGAACTCTATCAGAAGGGTGAGCTTTCAAAAGCTATCAAAGTTTTAAATACCAATAGCACTTCTTGATAGAGTCAAGTCATCCAAAGCTTGATACTAAATCTAATACTATCAAATAGGAATAGTTAGCCGCTAATACATAGCTTGATGAACTGAAAGGTCAAAGCTAGAATATAATTCAGCAACAGCAAGAAACTACTTCTATTCTTTCTTTTTTATCTCAAAAAGTAGAAGAAAAGTTTGAAGAAACTGCATCTAATATTGATAGTATTGCTAGAGAAATAGTTAATCAACAAAGTAATACTACCTTAATACCTGATATTCTTCAAAAAGTATCAGATAAATCTTCCCAGTCTCAAGTAGGGATTCTTGCTACATCCGGCCCTGCTTATGATCCCTAGAACTGGACTAATGTGATAAAATTAGAATAGGAAGAGGTGAAAAAGGCTAAGTCAAAAGAAAAATCAGATAGTATAGCCGATAAGATATTCCAAATAGGAATGGCTAAAATTGAAGATGCTGAGAAAGAGAGTTATTTTGAACAAGGAGAATCATCTAGACCTCCTTTATATTCTCATATTAGAACTCTTAACTTGCAACAATTCTTTTGGAATTTTAACTATGAATCCTCTGCAAAAAGAAAAGAGATGATCCACGCTATGCTTTCCTAGTCCAGTGTATAGATCTTCAGTTTAAAGAAAGATCCATGTAGTGTAACTCAATAAATTTCCAATGGGTTTATAGGAAATATCAAGGAATGGTGGGATGCCTGTGGTCAGCAATTCCAGGATGGAATTACTCATCATACTTGAGCTAGTATCTCCTTTTCATCTTATAGCTAAGACTTCTATTAATCTTTCTGAGAATGTGTTACAAGTCAAAAATAATGATCAGAATAAGAATTATCTTCAAATTTTTGATGATAAAACCATTCAGTAGCTTAAATCCCAGACCAAGTATAAGTTCTTGCATATTGGTGCTATTTCTATTGGTGTTCATCCTCTTTTTTGTAAAGGTTTAAATGTTAGTCTTCTTTCTTGTATTTTAGACAATAGACATACTTCATTTTCCTCTTGTCTGTAGAATGCCATTCGAACTAGACTCCATGATGGTCCTGTGTTTACCACTGTTTATCTAAATTACCTTGTTGCCATATACCAGGAATAAAACTTTGATAAAATCTTTAAGTTATTCATCCAAACCTTTAGTTTATCAATGCTTCCAGGTTCCTGCCCTCTGGTTATTCAATATAAGGTTATGTACCATCTAACCACTACCTTATATATGCTATCAAGAATTCCCCTACACAAGGCAAAAGTGTGGTTTGTCGAGCCACCAAAAATAGTCAAATTATTCCTACTGAATCCATAAAATGGTCTAAACTCAGGATTCCTCATAGATGGATCATAGACACTAACTTTGTATAACAACCTAGAAGAACATTATCCTTTGCTACATCTATTAAAGATCTTCCCAAAAATTCTATCATCCATTTTAATGACCCATCTTCCTCAGCTCCTATGCCATGTCTGCATAATCAAAAGGTTCATGATCCTCAATTTGACTCATACTACTATCTAGGTTGTAAGAATATCCTTAGTAAGCCTAGTCAGTCAGTCATTGAAATCCAAAAATTATTTGAGAAGAACAAATAGTTACTTTTCCAAATTATAAAAGTCCACATGGATGGAACCTCTCATACAGATGAAGGTGATACATGGAAGACTCCATTAGATGATGAATCCTACTCAGATAAAGTGTTTTTCAAAGCTTCAAATTTCAGCGAGTATTCTTCTGATGGAAGAACTCATGCTCAAATGTATTATCTAAGAACCTCAAATAAAAGCCTTAACTAGTCTAGTGAAGTAAAATTGCTCAACTGGAATAATATTCCTACAAAGTGTTTGAACACTAAGATCTCAAGTATTCAGTCAAGCCTAGACCAAATATTTACAATGATGAAGAGTATTGAACTCTATCAAAAGGGTGAATTGTCTAAATCCATTAAGGTTCTAGATACTAATTCTACCAGTCGCCAAGGTCAAGTCATCCAAAAGCTTGATATTGAATCTAATACTATCAAACAAAAACAGTCAATAGCTAATACACAGCTTGATAAACTGAAAGGTCAAATCTAGAATATAATTTAGCAATAGCAAGAAACTACTTCTAGTCTTTCTTCTTTATCTCAGAAAGAATAAGAAAAGTTTGTATAAACTGCATCAAATATTGATAGTGTTAGCAAAGAAATAGTTAATCAACAAAATAATACTACCTTAATACCTAATATTATTCAAAAAGTATCAGATAACTCTTCCCAATCTCAAGTAGGGATTCTTGCTACATCTGACCCCGCTTATGATCCCTAGAACTGGACTAATGTGATAAAATTACAAAAGAAAGAGGTGAAAAAGGCTAAGTCAAAAGAAAAATCAGATAGTATAGCTAATAAGATATTCCAAATAGGAATGGATAAGATAGAAGATGCTAAGAAGGAAAGTTATTTTGATCCAGGAGAATCCTCCTTACCTCCTCTACACTCTCATATTAGAACTCTTAATCTACAACCATTCTTTTGGAAAGTTAATTGTGAATCTCTAGCAAAAAGAAAAGAAATGATTCATGCTATGCTTTCTTGATCCAGTGTTCAGATCTTTGGTTTGAAAAAACATCCATGTAATGTAACTCAACAAATTGCCAATGGGTTTATAGAAAATATTAAGGAATGGTGGGATGCATGTGGACAGCAATTCCAAGATGGAATTACTCATCATACTGAGCCAATATCTTCTTTGTGTCAAGCCCTGTATTCAGAATTTGTTGGGTTAGTTGATAATGAAAAGGAAGCTAATAAAGCCAAATTCCTGAGAGCACAACTATGTGACATGACTCACATAGATGAATATATGTGCTATATGGAAAATTTGTTTTATAGTTTTGGAGAGATATTTAATCCTCCCTATAAGATCATATATGTAAAATCTTTTCCAGAGTATTTTTTTGCTAAATACAAGTCTGCTATGGGTGAGGAATTATCCACAATATCCTTTGGTAGGATAAATTAGAACATCAGAGCAGTAAATGAAAAATTGTGTGTAGAAAGAAAAGCCCATAAAGAGACCATGCAATTCCATAAATAGCTTGGTGTGAAGTTTTGTAATTTTCTTGATGATTACTTTGCTTTTATAGATATAAATAAATATAAACAATAGAGGCATAAGAAAAAGAAATATTCTCAGTCCTCATTGTTGTCCCCAAAAAATGCTACTCATTTTTGGGACAACCTATAGATCAAAATCCTCTCTTCCCCTTTCAAAAATTGTTTTGAGCATTCAGGGTCAAAGGCTTCTGCAGATGGTTTCAATCAAAAGAATCAGTTTTTTAACACTTAATCATTTTTTTGGGACTGTTTCAGTGCCTTGGTTCAGATAGAGATCTCCATCAGCAAACATCAGCAACAGGTTCAATAGGTTCACAGTTCAATGGATCGATTCAACCAAGTGGTTCAATGATTTATTTCACTCAGGTGGTTCATTCCCTTTGTTTCAGCATCCTTTGGTTCAATAATTAGTTCTTTGGTTTGAACCATCAGCTTGAACCATTTTTTTTGGTTCAACCAATTGGTTCAATGTCTTGGTTCAACATCAAGTTTCAACATTTTGGTTCAAAGACATGGTTCAAAGGCAAGTTCAAATGTTTGGTTCAATGCAAAAGGAAGCTTCTTGAAGGACAAGTCAAGGGCACTTAATTGATCAAAGAACCCTTCAGAAGGGTCATTTTCAAGAAAGCTGAAAGGTAATTCTTTCAGATTTGTCTAAGGCATTTCAAATTGGTTCCCCAGACTTTTTGTCCACATGAATTTTCCCTAGGGAAAATTTCCACTAGAGGAAGCGTAAGAAAATTCCAGGGGAATATCCAAAGGGTTACCCGAAGAAGCCCAGAGGGACAAGTTCAATCTAAAAAAATACCAAACAACAAAGCTAAAGGAATTGCCAAGGAAAGTGATAGGCCCACAGACATTAAATTCATGGCACTAAAATAACTATTATTCTTTGAAGGCTTGAGCATGGACCCAAATGCATTCGAAAGACAAAATGCCAAAGGGAAGAACTGCTAAGAGAAGGAGCATAAAGAGCTTGTAAAGCTGGAAACGTATCCTGATAGCTTAAATCATAGCAGGAAGAGACAAAGTTAGAAAGGACAAAAGGCAGCCTCAGTCAAAGGAAGAACCAAGACCGACTGAAGAGAAAAGCCTATGGAAAAGCACTCGATAAAAAAAAGACAGTGCAGTGGAATATGTCACATGTCCTGTTGTGAATCCAAAAAATGTGACTAGTGTTTGCAACTTTCATGCAAGAGCAGCAATTTTTGCCGCCCTTGCATCCTTCCATGCAAGAGCAATAATTTTTTCTGCCCTTGCATCCTTCCATGTAAGAGCGGCAATTTTTTCCACCCATGCATCCCAATTTTCTCTCTTCCAGGTGCAAGGGCAGTGATTTTTGCCGCCCTTACACATTCTTCACTGACACTCCCTGACATGCAAGGGCAGCAATTTTTGCCACCCATACATTACTTCTCTTTTCTTCTTCTCATGCACTTTTGTCATGTGAAAGTACATGCAATTTTGTAATGTGTAATTACATGTAAAAAATCTAGAAAATATCTCAAAAGTCAAAGATGAGTCATCTTTGACTTGGATATTTTTATATTATAATCATTTTAATTTTTGAAGGTTTCTCCCTATATATAGTGGAGACCTCTTTTGTAAATGGATATCTGATAATTGAGAGCAAAAACTTTACTAAAATTGAGACACTTCTTGAGACTTTGTGCTCAACTTGTAAATCATATTTTGTTGAATGAATGAGAAGCAAGTTTATTTTAGACTTTGTGTTGAAGTTATCTATGTTATTTAGGAAATAGTTCTTATGTCATCTTTTCTAATAATCTCTTATTTGTTTGATTTAATAAGCAAAGTGTGTGTGTTGACATTATCTGAGAGCATTTCTAAAAGATAGATGAGACACTTTGAGCTAATTTTATCTTGGTGATCCTTTTATCTTTTGTAGTTTCAGGTGAAGACTTTGTGCTTCATTTCACTCTACGGTTACACTCATTCCAGACAACTGAAGGAGACAACGGAAGACTTTGTACTTACGTAGGTTTCCTTGTATACTTCGTTACTTGGTATAGGCGATTTTTTGCTCTACGTTGGATACCATTCCTGAAAGAAGAGGAATGTTGTTGGCTGACGACCAAGATTTCTCTCTCTTGTTCTTTGGACCTCACCTCTAAAAAAAGAGAGGTAGATGTTGTTATACCACCCCAAGTATTATTTTTTGCTTAATTATATATACATATAGCATATAAATATTCATAGGGAACCTCCCCTTGATGAGAGGAGAGATTTACCTCATCTAGATCTGGTAAACCCACACTTTTTGTGATGTAAATCTCCCTGTGCTATGGTTGATATACCCATTTTTTCATCAGTTAATTGACGACAAAATATTCACCCAACAGTTTTTGGTGACTCCGATGGGGACAATAATTTAGTGCAATTTAGAACCTCAAGTGTCATATTGAAACATCACCTGTGTCTTACCCATAATCAAAATAAACCTTATTCGTTACATAGTCCAGCGACTCTGTTCCATGTCTTACCTATTATCATTATAGCCTTATCATCTTCCTCCATCTCTGTTATATTATCTAGTTTGCAAATCTAGAGCTGTTGGGAAAGAGTGCACAGTTTGAAGCCTCAAGCCTCAAGTTGAAGCAGGGCTAGTTCTTTTCCATTTTTGTTCTACAATCTGGCCACTCCACCCAGATTTGTTATTCCTATTTTTCATAATTAAATCATGTCAGTTTGAGGCCCCTGGGATAACTCTTTTGGACCACTCAACTTAACTCCACCTCTGCATGAGCTTCCACGTAGTTCAATTGAAAATTTCTCCAAATTCTTTGGTGATGGGAAAGTTCATCCTGATGAACACATCACAGCTTTCAGCATAGCTTGTGGCATAATAGAGGTGGAATTTGAAGACATAGCAATCAGGTTGTTCATGGAGACACTACAAGGCACTACTACAGACTGGTTCTACCACCTGTAGACTGGATCAATGATTGACTGGGACACCCTGAAAGACAAATTTGAAGCCAGATTCAAGCCTGCAAAAGATGCACATGTCTTACTGGCCTAGCTCACTCAGATGAAGAAAGAGCCTCATGAGCCTATGAGGGACTTCATTTCCAAGTTCAACAAGCTGAGGCACAAGATTCCCATGATCACCCAACTGACACCTCAGAATCTCATGCATTTCTTCATCAACTCATAGCTGCCTGAAGTGAGTTTCTTGCTAAGACGGGTTAGACACATAGACCTTGCTACTGCTCAAGACTTGGCTACTGAAGTAGAAGATGACCTTATTTTGGTTGGAAAGATAAGAAGATATCCAAATAGAGGTAAATATTCTCCTTCTTCTAAATACTCCCCTTCAGCCACCACTGATCCAATGGTGCAAAAGCTAGCAAATGAATTGCTGGTCCTCAGAAGGCAAATGGCACAAGGTATGTCTTCTACTCCTATATATAAATATATACCAAGGAGTACATTCCCCAATCAACCATATCAAGGCAACGCTGCTAGAAGTTAAGGGCAGCCAAATCACCTTCCTCCCCCATAGAGGAACCTTGCCCTTGAAGTGCCTCCAACCAACTTAGCAATTAGATATTTGAAAATAGAACATGATTTCTCTTTCCAACCTAAGTTTGATCAAGAAGAATCAGCTGGCGAATCCCACATCATTTTTCTAAACTATCAGGATGAACCTAGAAGAGAAGGCAATGCAGCTGAAGGGTCAAATGATGTGTTCACTCGGTCCCACAAACAGTCAGCGCAGCATGCTGACAAAGAAAAAATAGAGAAGCAACCTCAACTAGCAATTTTAATTATTGAATGTATAACCACTCTATCTTTCCAGCCAAAGGACCTGGTGCTTACTAAAGAAGTGAGTATCCCAAATAGTTCTGCAACTTCTACTTCAATTTCACAGTCCAGTTCTCCCGCCCCTCCCAAAAACCAAAAGGATGAACTCAATCCTCTGTGCCTAGTCCAATTCAATCATTTGACATAACTAATCATGTCAAAAATACCAAAAGTCAAATGACTAAATTTGAAGTCCTGCAGACCAACCTTGAACAGTTGGACAAGTTGGTACAAGATGTTAAGACCCAAACGTCAGCCCCTGAAGCTCAAATTTTGTTTGAATTTTCAAGCAAGGGTGATTACTTCTTGACCACAGAGGACGTCCATGTTCTTGGAGACAAAAGTCTGGTAGATGGTGATCCAAGAATTGATTCAAACCAGACATTAGAAGGATTGTGAGGGTGCAGTACAAATGAAAAAGAGTCTTCCATCTCTAATGAAGAGAAATTTGATAGAAGATCCATTTTTGGTGATGTTTGGATATGAGAAATGGATGGTAGCAATTTCTCTACAAGTGTTGGGGCCAAGTTGGTGTTGATATCTCCTAAGGGGGATATTCTTCCTTCTTTACATGAGTTATAATTTAGCAACACCAACAACACTACCGAGTATGAATATATGTTACTCGAATGGGGAGCTACTCAAGATAAATGAGATATCGAGCTAGTGGTCTGCTAGGCATTAGAAGGGGACAATCAAGACATGTGTTGGACTGAACTATCAAAATAATAATTTATGGTAATAGACTAGGTTGTTTCCCATCAAAATCAAAAAAAGGGACTCCACAAGAGAACCAAGATTCATGGTTCTCGGACTAGAAATCAAGTCTTGCCAAGGGGCAACAAGAGAAGAGAACCAAGGGGAAGACATAGAAAAGTGGTTTCCTGGTGGAGAGCTCCATTCACCCATCACCATTTTTAGGGACAGAATGGTTTCTTGCTAGTTTATCAGGATGGCATCCCCTTTTCTTCACCTCACAAGGAGTAGCATCTGAAGTACTTCAATTCTTGAAGTATCGGATGAGTCCCCCTATACATATGTATATTTGTATAGTCTTTTGCTTTTTTTTATTCGTTTCATTTTCATTTTTGGAGCCTTTCTTTCTGGGTAGCATGACTCCATATCCTAATGGCACGATTCTAAGGTAATGGAGATTCTGGATTCTACTCCCTTCAATCAATTTTTGCAATAGAAGGAAGTTCTCCAACTGGAGCCAGCTGTTGTCCCCAAAAAATGCTACTCATTTTTGGGACAACCTACAGATAAAAATCCTCTCTTCCCCTTTCAAAAATTATTTTGAGCATTCAGGGTCAAAGGCTTCTACAGATGGTTTCAGTCAAAATAATCGATTTTTCAACACTTAGTTATTTTTTGGGACTGTTTCAGTGCCTTGGTTCAAACAGAAATCTCCATCGACAAACACCAGTAGTAGGTTCAACGGGTTCACAGTTTAATGGATTGATTTAACCAAGTAGTTCAACACTTTATTTCACTCCGGTGGTTCACTCCCTTTGTTTTAGCATCCTTTGGTTCAATACTTAGTTCATCGATTTGAACCATCAGCTTAAACCATTTTTTTTGGTTCAACCAATTGGTTTAATGTCTTGGTTCAACGTCAAGGTTCAATGTTTTGGTTCAAAGACATGGTTCAAAGGCAAGTTTAAATGTTCAGTTCAATGAAAAAGGAAGCTTCTTGAAGAAAAATTCAAGGGCACTTAATCGATCAAAGCACCCTTTAGAAGGGTCATTTTCAAGAAAGCCGAAAGTAATTCTTTCAGATTTGTCTAAGGCATTTAAAATTGGTTCCCTAAACTTTTTGTCTACAGGAATTTTCCCCAAGGAAAATGTCCACTGGAGGAAGTGTAAGAAAAGCCCAAGGGAATATCTAAAGGGTTACCCGAAGAATCCTAGAGGGACAAGTTCAATTTGGAAAAATACCAAACAACAAAGCTAAAGGAATTGCCAAGGAAAGTGATGGGCCCACAGATTTTAAATTCATAGTAATGAAATAACTATTGTTTTTTGAAGGCTTGAGCGTGGACCCAAATGCATTCAAAAGACAAAATTACAAAGGAAAGAACCACTGAGAGAAGGAGCGTAAAGATCTAGTAAAGCTGGGAACGTATCTCGATAGCTCAAATCTTAGTAGGAAGAAACAAAGATGGAAAGGACAAAAGGCGACCTCAGTGAAAGGAAGAACCAATCCCAACTAAAGAGAAAATCCTATGAAAAAGTGCTCAATAAAAAAAGACAGTCCAGTGGAATACGTCACGTGTCCTATTGTGAATCCACAGAACCTGACAAGTGTTTGCATCTTTCATGCAAGAGTGGCAATTTTTGCTGCCCTTGCATCCTTCCATGCAAGAGTGGAAATTTTTGCTGCCCTTGCATCCTTCCATGCAAGAGCTGCAATTTTTTCTGTGCATGCATCCCAGTTTTCTCTCCTCTAGGTGCAAGGGCAGCGATTTTTGCCGCCCTTACACGTTCTTCACCGACACTCCCTGACGTACCAGGGCAGCAATTTTTGTTGCCCATACATTCCTTCTCTCTTCTTCTTCTCATGCACTTTTGTCATGTGAAATTACATGAAATTTTGTAATGTGTAATAACATGTAAAAAATCCAGAAAAATATCTCAAAAGTCAAAGATGAGTCATCTTTGACTTAGATATTTTTATATTATAATCTTTTTAATTTTTGAAGATTTCTCCCTATATATAGTGGAGACCTCTTTTGTAAATGGATCTCTGATAATTGAGAGTAAAAAATCTTCTAAAATTGAGACACTTCTTGAGACTTTGTGCTCAACTTGTAAATCATATTTTATTGAATGAATGAGAAGCAGGTTTATTTTAGACTTTGTGTTGAAGTTATCTTTGTTATTTAGGAAATAGTTCTTATGTCCTATTTCCTGATAATCTCTTATTTGTTTGATTTAATAATAAAAGTGTGTGTGTTGACATTATTTGAGTGCATTTCTAAAAGATAGAAGAGAGACTTTGAGCTACTTTTATCTTGGTGATCCTTTTATCTTTTGTAGTTTCAGGTGAAGACTTTGTGCTTCATTTCACTCTACGGTTACACTCATTCCAAACAACTGAAGGAGACAATGGAAGACATTGTGCTTAAGTAGGTTTCCTTGTATGCTTTGTTACTTACTACAGGTGATTTTTTGCTCTACGTTGGATACCATTCCTGAAAGAAGAGGACTGTTGTTGGCCGACGACCAAGATTTCTCTCTCTTGTTCTTTGGACATCACCTCTAAAAAAAGAGAGGTGGATGTTGTTATACCACTCCAAGTATTATTTTCCACTTAATTATAAATGCATATAGCATATAAATATTCATAGGGAACCTCCCCTTGATGAGAGGAGAGATTTACCTCATCCAGATCTGGTAAACCCACACTTTTTATGGCGTAAATCTCCCTATGTTGTGGTTGATATACCCATTTTGTCATCAGTTAGTTGATGACAAAATATTCACCCAACACTCATCATGAAAATGTTCTCATAAAGATAATAAAGAATTTTGGACACCTAGAAATAAGTTCAAGACAAAGAATTTTAGGCCAAAGAGAACATTTAGGAAAATAAAACATGATTTCCAAAAGGCTCCAATCAAATGTTTTCTCTGTCAAGGAGATCATTATGCCAATAAGTGTCCTAGTAAGAATAAGAATTCGAAGAAAGTTAATTTTCTTCAGAGTCATAATCTGCATGAAGATGATTATGTCCTACTATCGAAAGAAGATCAGAATCAATATGATTTAGATATCCCTTGGGATGAATCCTCTTTAAAATTTGATAATAATCACATTAATATGAATAGTTAAGAATATAGCTCAGAATCTAACTCCTCAAACTATGATTCAGAGATATAATTTCAGACTCACATGATCTCTACTCAGGTTTTAGATAGTTTAAGTCAGTCACAACAAATCTCTCTTTTGAAAGAAAAGTATAATAATACCCCTGCTTACATGATTTTTGAGAAAATGTTTTTGCAACAACAAATTAGTAATACCAAGAAGCGTTATTCTTTACATCTTTCTCAGCTATAGAAATAAAAGGAAATGCTTTCTCATAAGTTTTTTGCAAAAGCTACGGAGATTCAGGATGCTTACCAACTTGACACTTTTAACAGAAATGTTTGGAAAACTAAGCGTATTGATTTAATCCAACAATTTCTTGTCTGAGCTCAAGAAGAATTGCAATAGCTCTTCAAGGAAAAAAATCTTAATGATGAGAATGAAAAACTTTTTAAAGCCGAGTTAGTTCACATGTCTGATACATTTGCTTCTTTTCCCAAAAATCTTGATGATGAGAATGAAAAAAAAAATTGAGCTGAGTTAGTTCACATGTCTGATACATTTGCTTCTTTTCCCCAGGGGGAATCTTCTATGGAAAAAGAAAATAACACCTTGACTGATATAGAAAATAATATTTATCAGGTGTCTTTTTATACTACTAATAATCCTGTTTGTGAGCTTACTATAAAATGGGATGGTTTCAAGACATATAATCTAGATGTTCTTCTAGATACAAGTGTGGATATTTTTCTTGCTAGATATCATCCTATTCCTATAGATATGTGGCAGAATGATTTCCATAGGCTTACTGCTCTAGGAGATGTTATATACAAGTTTAAGGTTGTTTAGCATGAGATACCCATGTTTGACATGATGATTAGATCAGATAACTTAACCAGTTTCTATCCAATTACTATTCAACCTCATGAAATTCTTCTAGCACAAAAATATTCTTTGTAAAAAAAAGTTAAATATGAATGTAAAATTCCTCTGAAAAGAAAGTTAAGAAAAGCTGTAGATAATCAATGGTTATATCAAAAGATTAATCTCTGTTAGTCTACTATTAAACCTGTGCTTACAAATATTTTAAAGGATTGTTGTTCAGAAAATCCTCTTGCATTTCAACATAGAAAAGTTCATAGTTGTTAGATTGAATTAAAGCTTGTTAAAGATCAAAATGGAAAGCAGGTTGAACCTTAGTTCAAAGTGCATGATTCAGGAATGTCACCATCTTTGAGAGAAGAATGTTTTCAATAAATCTAATAGTTGAAAGAACAAGGTCTGATTCATGACTCTCATAGTCCATGGGGTTGTGAAGCTTTCTATGTCAACAAAATATCCGAACAGATTAGGGGCAAGAAAAGGTTGGTGATAAATTATATTCAGCTCAATAAGCATTTCATTCTAGTTCAACATCCTATCCCTTCTAAGGATGAGATCCTGCAAAGAATATCTGGTAGTAAGATTTATAGTAAGTTTGATCTTAAATCTAGTTTTTGGCAAATCCAAGTTGCAGAGTCTGATAGGTACAAGACAACTTTCATAACACCATTTGGATAGTTTGAATTGAATGTTTTGCCATTTGGTTTGAAGACTACTCTAAGCATATTTTAGGAAATGATGAATAAAATTTTCTCTAAATATGCTAGTTTTATTATTGTATATATTGATGATATTTTAGTCTTTAGTAGAACTCATAAAGAACATGTTGAGCATTTAGAACAATTCTACATAATTGTTTATAATAATGGATTAGTTCTATCTGTTAAGAAGATGGTTACATTTCAAATAGAAATTGAATTCCTTGGTGTCAGTATTAGTTTAGGGGAAGTCAATGTTTAGAAACATGTACTCAGAAATATCATAAATTTTCTTGATGTTCTCAGTGATAAAAAGATGTTGCAAAGATTTCATGGTTGTGTAAATTACATAGTTGGATATTATTATAATGTTGCTTAGGATAGAATCCTTTTGAACAAAAGGTTATCTATAAACCCTCCTAATTGATCTGATGAAATGATAGTGGTAGTTCAAAGAATTAAGAAAAATTGTACTCATTTATCTCCTCTTTAGCTACCAGGCAATGGTCTTAAGATCATTGAGACTAATGCTTCATATTTATATTGGGGTGCAATTCTAAAAGAATAGTTGGCAGATGGTTCATAAAATCCATGTAGATATGCTTCTGGTTGCTTTAAACAAGCACAGAAGAATTATCACTCAACTCATAAAGAAATTATTGTTGTAATAAAAGCCATACAAGCTTTTATGTTTTTTGTTAGGTCTAAAACATTTCTTATTAGATCTGACTTAAAAAACTTTATGAGTGTTTTGCAGTCCATGGATAACTTGAAGAAAGGAGCAGTCAGTAGATTGATTCGTTGGGCTACCTATCTTTCAGTCTTTGATTTCACAGTGGAACATATAGCTGGAAAAAAGAATTGTATTGTAGATTTTCTTTCTAGAGAATATCATCCAGTTTCTGACAAGGTCATCATTGTAGTCACTACTAAAATTCAGGATGAATTTCATGTGGATATCTAGAGATCCATTGCTTTTATCTCTACTCAGCTAAGGATTGAAGTTAATTTTCTCAAAACCATGTCCTATGAAGTAGTAGATCAAATGAATAATCTAAATTTGGCATGGACTACTCAATTTGTAGAACCAGATGGTTCCAGTTCCTATTCAACTATTATTCTGTATCAAGAATGTGATAATGTAGATTATTTAGGATTGAATAATCCTTTTAAGCACTTAATTTGTCACCAAGGAACTAAATTTTTGTTCCATTGGTCTACCTTCTAGCCTAGCTTCACTCTAGGTAGTGAAATTTTTTGGGATTCTAGAGAAATTCCAAATTATTTGTTTGAATTCTTGGACTATAGTATGCCTACAAAAGCTTTTGACAATCTTGAGGTTAGGATACCTCCAAATCAAGTCAAAAATATTTTCATTGCTCTATGAATACCCTTTTGAGTAAAGTTTGAATTACATACAGTCCAAAACCATCAAAGGAATGTTCAAACTTCTCTTCGACCTACGTTTCCTATTAATGCATTATGGAGACAAATCACTATTTCACATCAAGCTCTCTTTCCACCGACTCCTCTAGGTCATATTCTATTGATTCCTTTAGCACTATATATGGACCACACTGATATTGAAAGTAATAATTCGCCTTACTCTCCCCAAGGTGATTATGAATTTTGTGATGATGACTAATTATGTGGTTTGTCTGTAATCATGAATGTGGGCATGTTCTCCCTCTTGCAAGTAAAGGAAAGTGGACCTCCCCACTTTGTTAAAAGTGGTATTCTATCGACTATGTCAGTAGCTTTGTTTTTTCAGTGTGTGGTGGGCCCTTTTTCCCACTTGAGTTCGTATCTTTTATTTTGTGCCATCGATTTCACTACTTTACTTCTACCTTCGATCTTCTCATTCTCATGTTATAAATATGAGAGATCATTGGGTTATAGGCATCAGAGTTTTCAGTTAGCTTTCTTTAGGTCTTGTGCTCTAGGTCTTTGAGTCATGTTCGCTCTTTGTGTATTAGTTTCAAGCTTTGCTAGAACCTATAGGTAGCTTTGTCTGTGTAATCTATTTTATATATATATATATATATATATATATATATATATATATATATAATAGATTACACAGACAAAGCTACCTATAGGTATGGTGGTTGTGTTGTTAAAAATGTCACTTGTGTTTGCATCTTTTGTTTTATGCCATCGATTTCACCACTTTTCTTCTATCGTTGACCTTTTCATTATCATGTTATAAATATGAGAGATCATTCAGGTTATAGGCATCAAAGTTTTTAGTTAGCTTTCTTTAGGTCTTGTGCTCTATGTCTTTGAGTCGTGTCTGCTCTTTGTGATATATATATATATATATGGTGAATAAATTATTGTAAAATACAATTAGAGTTTCAAAACTTAGTCACAAATTATATACTTCATAAACTATCTACCCATATTTAAATTTCCAAGTTAAATCATCACACAGTCTATTCAACTAACCATTTTCCCCATACTATTTACTGTTTAATCACAATTGGTTTGTATTCTTAGGGTTTATAGGATAATACCTTAGTTTTATGGATGGTCGAGCCATCTAGAGGGATAAGCCTTTATCCCCATACAATATCTAAATTATTTATAAACCCTAGAAATAAAATCACTCGTAGATTTATTTAAATAATAAAATAGTAAAATCATAACCAACCTTGTTATTGCTTCTAACATGACACTTATTTTCACAAGAATTTTTACCTTTTCTTTCTTGTTTTGGCTTTCCTATTTTTCTCTTTGTCACCATGTGTGTCCTCCTACCTTCCACGGCTTGCCTCTTACCAGATTCCTCTTCCCAAACAATATTTGCATGCCCCTATTATTACTTATTACAAGCCATGCAAAATCCATGTTTTTCAATCTAACAGAACTTAGACCAATTAATCTTCCATTAACTTTTCTTAACAAAAACCCTAAATTTTACTTTACTCAAAATTTCCTTTATTTATGAATGTGCATGTTGATATATGTTACAAGATTGATTAATCCACTTCCAAAGTCCACTTATTAATCATTTTACATAATGATAAGTTTAATTTATTTATTATTGAATTTTAAATATTAACAATCCATTATTAAATTTCAAAACATTTAATTTAATCATATTTCACATTGCTAAAATTTTCATAAAACATAAAGGAAAAGGTTTCCCTAATGTTTTTTTCTTCCATGAATCAGTCAAATTTGTGAAATATTTCTTCACCACTAAATTAATATTATTTTAATTATGAGAGTCATGTTTTTAACCCTAGTCAAACCTCTTAACTTGGATGCATGTGGTTGGGTTAGTTGGAATTCAACACAACATTTGTTAACCCATTTTTATTGTTTTCTGAATTTAATATAATATTTACATGTAATATTTAAAAATAAAAAGGGAAACATGTCTTATGCAACTTCAAAGTGTTTCGATATGTGGTGCACTATTGTGATGATCATGAATAAATCTATTAATAGGGAGTTAATAAATCAAAATAAAAAACAAAACACCCAATGTATTGTTTCCTTAATTTTATAGTGCATGAATTTGAGGAAATATCATTTTTAGGTGAAGACATCATATGCATGATATGCATCACAAACATATGTAAAAAATATGAACACTTTAGGTAAAATTATTATAATTTGAAAGCATAAACTCTTATATGAATTTTTTTCACCACTATTGTGTGTTTTTCCTTTTTTAGCAATAATTTTTTTTTTTTAATATTATTATCATAGGAATAATAATTTTGTTTTAGTTTAGATACATTATGCTCATATTATCGGTTTAAATATAGAAAATAGTGAGCATGTATCTATTCAAGCCTGTACAAAGAGGAATAAATATTAAATATATTTAGTATTCAACACATTTATTCTTATTCATCAAGATTTAAAAATAATCTTAAAGGATTTGGTTGAATCAAATTAACTAATTGGTATAACCAATCTGTACAAATAAAACAAATTAAAACAAAAATAAGCAATATAACTTTGGATAAATAATCCAACCAACTCCCCTTGATCTAAATGGGTATATTAGATTAAATAAATTGAGCAATGGATCTAATGTCATGAAATAAACTCTAAACCAACTGCAACTAGTGTAATGTGGATCTTGGTATTGATCAAAACTAACACCCCTCTGTATAGAAGCTCGTACTGTGAGTTGTGGCATAAAAGGATGATGAATGAGATGAAGGAGTAGTCATCATGTGTGATCATTATCAATAAAAATTTTAGAGGCTATTTATAAATATAAGGCTATAATTAGGATTTTTCAATTTTAAAAATGGATAATTCTATGAAAATATACATAGGTTAGATAACCTCAATTTTATACAATTTCTTATACATGTGTGTCAAATCACCTTATAAATTATACTTGGTCCTATTTTGGCACACAAATTCACCATTGTCACTATGCATGTATGGTTTTTATTTTCCATAAAATTATGCAAAGCATGTTTATGTTAGTCTGGAATCATGAGTTAAATATGTATGTGTTTGTATGTATATATGTATGTATGTATGTATGTATGTGAGTATATGTATGTGTGTATATTTTTATATAGATGATAAAGATAACCTAGAACATAATAATATTATTTTAATAATTATATTTTAGTTAGCATGGTTTGTTAACTAAAATAAAATATATATTTGAAATGCCAGTTATGTATATGATTAAGACATTTTGGCAGACCCTATTATATAGTTTATAATTTTAAAATTATGAAAATGTTTTGAATTTATTTTAGTGCCACTTATAAAATTGATTAAAACAAGCATGATATTCTTTCTATATGTTTTTAATAACTAAAAATTATTAATAAATAATTTTCAAAACTAATGTTTATTTCATTTCTAGCATTGAATGTAGTGCAAGTGGAATTAAATCATCATGGATTGAGATTTACATCTTGACCAATTTTCTAGTGAATTGGAAATAAAATATTGAGGGCCCAAGGAAATTTTTTAATGTTGTTCCAACACATCACCCATGGGATTAATGTAATTTATTTAAATACATATGTGATAGTTCATTGATTTTTGTAGTCATTGATGTAAGCTATTAGCAGAAGTGAAGATCTAGTAGTTGAGTGATTAGTATGAGAGGTTACAAATGAAGGTGCAAAAAATTTATAATTTTTTTTCTTTATGATTTCAACTAAAAGGTATGAATTTGTTTCTTTTATTCTTTTATTTCAACTTCATGGTATGAATTTATGTTTCTTTTGCTCTAAAGACTAAGAGCAATTATTTACATACATAATCGTATGATTTTAAATGATTAAATATAATGATAATTTGTTTTACAATTATTTATTTAAAGATATTTTATGATGGTTTCTCAATTTTTGTAATCATTGATGCAAGCTATTGGTAGAAGTGAAGCTCTAGTAGTCAAAAGATTGGAATGAGGGGCAAATAATTTCCAAGATGGTTTTCTTGTGATTGTAACTACAAGGTATGGACTTATGTGTATTTTTATCTAAAAAATGATATAATGTTTTTGTCTTGACCCTTGAATATGACTTGGCACTTCAATAAGCCAACAGTAATTGACTCAGAAATGAGAAAAGATCTCAATCTACATCCTGATAGCTTTAACTCCACCTACACTGCATTCAATGCTATAAATAAAATTTACATTAGGTTTGAAAATTTGGAATGTAAAGTCACTTATGTCATTAACCTCTTTTAACACTACCTAGTTTTCTAATCATTGAAGACATAGTAATTTAAACATACAAGTTTATAATTATAGTTTTAATTATTTATTATTGTGTTTTTTAGTCATTAAAACCATATATAAGAAAGGTCATGTTTGTTTTAGTTGGTTTTATAAATGTGCTAAGGAATACTTGTGAATTAGAACATAATATTATTAAGTTAATAATTATATATTTATTGTCATAGTATTTTAATTGGAAAAAATAATTGAAATGCCATTATTTATTATCGATTATGGTTAAAATTTTTTGGTAGAACTTATCATTATTGGATATGGTTAAGACATTAAAAAGATAGTGTTTTGAGAAAATAGCTCAAATAAATACTTTTTATGGAACTTATCATTATATCTATTCATTTCAATATAGATGACTGTGCATGCAAACAAGTGCTCTCATTCTTCAAAATAATAAAACACAAATCCATATTTTATAATCACAAGGAAACCATCTTAGGAATTGTCTCCATATTCATTTCCAACCTATTGACCTAATATTTTGACTACCAGATCTTACTTTCTTCTAATAAATTACATAAACGAATAGAAAATTTGATAAATAGACACATATGCATTAGATCAACTTACTTATGATTGAATACATATTCATCTCTATAATAGAGTTTACAAAAATAATAAATATGTTCTCTTAATCAAACAAAATACTTAGATAAATTATTTAAATTTATATTCATCTATATTGAAATGAATAAATATAATGATAAGTTCTATTAAAATTATTTCTTTAAATATATTTGCTTGTCATCCTCACTTTTCATAGTTATCTTGCCTTATGGCACTATAGTCGATTTATTATTTATACTTTATATTCTAATTTTTTATCATAATTTTTAGTATATTGGGTTTATTGTATTATTTGGTTGATATTTATCATTTATTTTTTATGATAAATAATGGCATGAAAAATACTTATTTTAAACAATGCAAAAAGAACACAATTAATAAATGCAACAAAGCCTCACAATCATTTCAACCATATTTTTGAGTAACCAAAAAGTACCCATTTCATAAAATTTGCGAATATATCAAGATGTGAAAAGTAAAAATTATTGCAATGAATAAATATAATTATAAGTTCTTTTGAAATCATTTATTTAAAGATGTTTTCTTGTCATCCTTGCTTTTCATAGTTATCTTTCTCTAAGGCCCCATAGTCAGTTTATACTCCGATTATTTTTGCTATACTCAGTTTGTTATATTATATAGTTAGTATTTACGACATACTTGTTTTAAACAAACAATAAAATGATTTCTTCTGATAAATAATGATGAACAAGATACTTATTTTAATAAATTCATATGCAACAAAGTGAATAAATACAACAAAACCTCATGACCATATTATATTTTATTTTTAAAAGTTTAAGGTAATAATTATATACTAGTTGACATGGTTTGTACATTAAATTAAAAAAAATATTTGAAAGGCCAATATGAATATGGTTATGACATTTTTTTAGACATGCATAAAATATTTCACGAACTCATTCCAAATTTATCAACGAAACTCATGCTAGGAAAAAATGGAGTAGGGGAACACAAAGGCAAATAAATGATTTTTTTAAAGAAAATGATAAAAAATAGTATAGATTAACACAAAAAACTAATTTGTTATTACAATTTATTCATTATAAGGGTTACACACATATATAGAGTCATGACCTCCTTTATTCAAGGAGTCAACCCCGGTCATTACAAATCATGTAATCCATATAGTCATGGACATCATATCACATGAGTACCTAAATAATATTATTCTAGTCATATTATTTGACCTACTATCTTGAATTATTACAAAACACACATGTACATAATAAATATTTATAACATTCCCCACTCCCCCTCTCACTCCCCCTCCCCCCCTCTAGTGTTGACATGGGATAATATAATATTATTCTTCAAAATATTCTCTCTAAAAATAATATATGGTCTAAGTATAACTCCATTAAACTATATCTTAACCCTCATAAAGGTATAACTCTAGAGTTGAATTCATAATTTTTTAAACTCGTGAATTCCAAAACTCTCAAACTATATTGGCAAACATATAGATTTATTTTACCTCAGATCTCTTCATGTCCTCAAAAATTTGGTCTACTATAATACGAGTCTTTCACAAATGTTATCACAGTGGGGGTTTATTTTTACACATCTAATGCAGGGGCATCAAGAAATTTAAAAAAAAATTATTAAATGCTAGTGGCTTAGGTTTTGTAGCATGAATTAGAAATCAATTGAGTCATTATAAGTCTAAGGGTAGGTTGGTGTTGAGTTTTCATTAGGTAAGTAGAGTTTCCCACCAAAATTTTAGTTTGAAATTTTAAACTTGAGATAAAGTATTTATGAACATTTTGGTATAGTGTCACTGAGTGTCATGTTATTTTGAGGGTCCAAATAAAGTCTAGCAAGGTTTAGATAAGATTTATATGTATAATTTCATAATTAAAATGTTCAAGATTAATAATATTGTATGTATTCCTTATTTAAAAGGTAGTTTTCAAATTTTGGTTATCCAAGGAAAATAGTTTCTTATGTATATAACAAGTTTTTGGTTTGATGTAGAATTCAGATCCTATAGAATAAATTAGGGAGTATATAGTAGGTAGTTGAGAAGAATCAATTAGGAGTTTTTAAGGATCATAGGTATGGAACAAAGTAGGAATGAAGAAAACTAAAGCCTTTGTAACATGTATAAAAGATAGAGTTGTATATATTCATAAATGAAATTATTAAATATTGAGTGTTTTATGAATAAATATGCTTTCCTTTCATATTAATTATATATGTGACTAGAATTGGCTATATTTAATACTTTAGTGCATTTGAATCAAGTATTATATAGTATAGTTTGTCAAGATTGTAACTCTGATCAAGAATTTTGTGTTTGTTGTAACCAAGAGACTATGTAAGACAAATATTCCTAAACAATGTGTGTGAGCATCAATGTGGTATCAGGAGTAAGTCATATAAGAGATATTATATGTTATCATTCATAATAATAGGACTTGTTTATTTCTAACAATGACAAGGATCAAATTAATAAGCTATTTACATGCTTTGTTTAGCAATGATGGTAACCAAAAACCTATTTAAAGGTTACATAATGAATGATGTTGAACATTTTGTGGTGTAAAGATGAATTAGCATGATGTTTTGAAGGACTTATAATCAATAAGGACCATTTGAAGACTTTGAGGAAGTTAGAAAACATAAATAATCTAGTGGGAGGTACTCTCAGCATATGAAAGCTTTGGTTTGAGAACACAATAAAAAAAGTTTGTCTAAATATTTGAAATGCAAGTAATCTAGGGTTTTTTGTAGTATAAATATAGTGAAGAGAAGTTATACAATGGATTAAAACCTTTGAGAAACATTTGTAAAACATCAAGTAAGTTTACATATGTTCAAAACCTTGTATTTATGCACATAGAGGTTGACTATGGTAGTAAAGTTCTATGTAAGTTCTTGTTTGAAGGAGATTTAAAGGGATACAAAGAAAATTTTGGTTTTTAAAAGTTATCTTCCATTGATATAGACCTTATAAAGGTCCTTATAATTTTATATAGTAATGAAAGCTTCCTAAAATCCATTTTAAGCCATTTTGGGCATGTACGAACTTAGCAAACCCTAGTTTAGGGTTGAGATATCAAATGTTTCCATTATAAAAAAAGAACAAAAATTGGTGAATATTATTTAGTCACTAATCCCTAAATAATTTTTAGATTTATATCCCTATACCATTATATACATACAAAATATTGGTGATTGAGCTTTAAGCAAGGATTGAAAGACATAATTAGGTTTGTTTAGGGGTTATAAATAGCATCCAGAGAAGGATTTAAATAGGGAAAATTCATATAGAGGTGTAAAGTGATAAAGGGTGGTGGAATATGTCTTTTTTTTTCTAATTTTGGTTCCATACCTGACCTATTAGTAAGATTTGTCTAGAAAAAGGCTACAAGATTTTAAGAGAGGTTGATAGCTTGGTAAGAGAAGATCAAATTTAAGGTTAGGAGAGTGTTTGAGGTCAGTTGACCCAACTTGGTCAATATCATGAAAGTCTTTTTGAGTTGAAAAAATTCATTACAAAAAATCTATTCAATGACTAAGGTGTTTTATCCTAAAGAAACCCTAAGCATATTGTAGTATAATGTGCAAAACAACATGAAATAAGAATAAAGAGTTAAGTGTAAGTTCAAATGACTGAATATAGATTTATAGAGGATTCAAAGGTATAATAGATGTAACTAAAGATCCTATAATTTTAGAAAAAATAGTGATAATAACCCTTGGAGGGTAATGGATCATGAAGAGTAAGGTGTAGAGATTGAATGCAAGAAATATTGTTTCAGATATCAGAGTGTGGTTATATGCAAAGTAGAGATGAAGGGATCTACATAATATTTGTATTAGACTGAGGATAAATTTTATGGGAAGAGAAATCAAGGATAGATATCAAGAAAAAAGATACAAATTTTGTATGTTTTTCATTTGAATTTTTTGATATGTTAACGATATGGTATTGAGTTGTATGAGAGATATAATGTTGGTAGCAGCCCAAGGCCAGTTAGGCTTGTGAATAATAGTAAGCACTATTGTAAATATCATTAGAGATATCCTAGGTGAACTTGAGGAGAAAGAAGAGTCCTAGTGAAAGGAAAAGAGAAATGAGTGACCCAGGTGTGGTCATAGTAAATGAGATAGACCCAGTGAGAGGCTTGTTAGAGGGGATAGTTTAAGATGAGACAAAAGAGTTGTTAGACATCTTCAAGGATATGAGGAAAGAGAGAGAAAATAGGAAGTAAAACATGTGAGAGAAAATCTACCATAAGGAGAAGAAGAAGGAGAGATGAAGGAGATGCAAGAGATGAGGTAGCAAATGGATAAGTTTTTGGTCATGATAGAGTAGGTGAAAGAAATTAAAAGCCCATAATGTATATGGGTGATGATAAATAAGTTAATCAAGAGGCCAATCAAGTAATAAATAAATAAAATAAAGAAAGAATCCATAAAAGAGGAAATAAGGTAGAATAGGTTATTATGCAAGCAACTTAAGAATAAAATGAAGAGATAGAAGATGAGCATGTAAGAAGATGAAGAGCATCACCTTGAAGAGGAAGTGATGAAGTTGAGTGAGCAAAATAAAGATACTTTTAGCTAGCCAGGTGATAGAGAACATAAATAAGGAGATTAGTTTGAAGGCCTATTGAAAGGTTTGTAAGATGAGATACAGATGGTGGATAAAGGCATAAAACTTTATTATAGATTTGCCTTTGAGAGTGATGGACAATTGGAGGTAAAAATAGTAGCCTTAGAGAATTATTTACATGGTGAATTGGTGGATAATGAAGATAAAGTATAGGTTATAGCAGTTGAGAAGCATGTCTTGGAGGATAGAGAACAAGAAAAGGAGGTAATGTTGGTAGTAGTACAATGGGTTATAGACTTGGAGCCTTATGGAGGCTTAAAGCTCATAGAGATAGTAGGTATGAAGGTGGAAACAAGTTCATGTGAGAGTATAAGTGTTGCATTAGTGTTTTGGGGCATATTTAGCCCTTATAATAGAGGTAAAACTTTAGGTGAGAGTGTACATGAAGTGAAAATTAATTCAAGAAAGTGGTGGATGTAAGAAGGTAGATTTATCTTTGATAGAGGCAATCAAGAGTGTAAATGGGAGTATTTAAATTAATGAGGATAAATAGAAGACAAATATGATTAAATGGAGAATAATTATAAAACAAGGATGAAGAAGCATGTAGTAGTTTAGTAGAGTTCAATTCCTTTTCCCCTAGGAGGATGATGTAGGGGCATCAAGTAATTTTTACAAATTTGAATAAATGCTAGTGTCTTATGTTTTTTAGCATGATTTAGAAAGTAATTGAGTTTTTAGAACTCTTAGGGTAGGTTGGTGGTGAGTGTTCATTGGCTAGGGAGAGTTTCCCACCAAAATTTGAGTTTGAAAGATTGAACTTGAGATAATGTATTTATGAACATTTTGGTATAATTTCATTAAGTGTCATGTTGTTTTAACAGTCCAAATGAATTCTAAGAATCTTTAGATAATATTTTCATGTAAAATTTCATAATTAAAATGGTCAAGATTAAGAATATTGTATGTATTCCTTATTTATAAGGTAGATATCAAAATTTGGTTATAGAAGGAATATATTTTCTTATGTATATAACAATTATTTGGTTTGATGTAGATGTTCGATGTCATAGAATAAATTAGAGGGTAGATATTATGTAGTTGATAAAAATCAATTAGTAGATTTTCAAGAGCAGAGGTATGAAATAGAGTAGGAAAGAATAAAACTGAAGCATCTGTAATATGTATAAAAGACAGAGTTGTATATATTCATAAATGAAGTTAATAAACATTGCATGTTAGAAGGAGAAATATATATATTTTCATATTGATTATCTATGTGGATGTAAGTGGATACATTTAATACTTTGAGCCCTTGTAAATAGGTATTCTATTGTATAGGTTGTCAATATTATGATTGTGATAAAGAATTATTTGTTTGTTGCAACCAAGAGAGTAAGAGGAATCTTCATAAAGAATGTGTGTGAACATCAATGTGGTATTAGTAGTAAGTAATATAGGAGATAATATATTTATCATTCATAAGAATATGAATTGTTTGTTTTTAATAGTTACAAATATCAAATGACCAGGCTATTTACATACTCTATTTAGTATTGATGGTAACCAAAAACTTGTTTAAAGGTTGCACAATGAATGATGTTAAACTTTTTATGGTGTAAGGATGAATTAGCATGATTTTTTCAAGGATAAAGGATCAATAAGGATCATTATAAGACTTCAATGGAGTTGGTAAACTCAAAATATCCATTGGAAGGTACTCTTAGCCTATGAAAGCTTTGGTCTGAAAACAAAATTAATAAAAGCTTGTCTGAATATTTGAAATATAAGCAATGTGTGTTTCATTTTAGTATAAATATAGTGAAGATAAGTTATATGGTGTATTATAATCTTTGATAAAAATTTATAAAACATCAAGTAAGTTTACATATGTTACAAACCATGTATTTATACACATACAGGTTAACTATGATGGCAGAGTTTTGAATAAGTTCTTGTTTGAATGAGATTTAAAGGTATAAAAATAAATTTTTTATTTATAAAAGTTGTCTTCCATTTATACAAACCTTATAAATGTCCATTGAATTTTTTACAGTAACAACAACTTCTTAAAATCTATTTGAAGCCATCTCGAGTATGTATAGACTTAGCAAACCCTAGTTTAGGGTTGAGATATAAAAAGTTGCATATAAAATATCCCTGCCATAAAAAAAAGAATGAAACATGGTGAATATAAGGTAATCACTAAACCTTAAATTATTTTTAGGTTTATATCCCCATACTATTTTGTACATATGAAATATTGTGGACTAAATTTTAAGTAGGGATTGAAAGACCTAAATAGGTTTGTCTAAGGGTTAGAAATGGCATCTAGAGAAGGAGTTGAATAGTGAAACTTCATAAATAGGTGTAAAGTGATAAAATTTGGTGGATATGTATTTGTTTTTTTATTTTGGTGTTGTGCATGACTCACCAATCAGATTTATCTAGAAAAGGGTGAGAAGATTTGAAGAGAGGTTGAGAGCTTGGTAAGTGAAGAAGGAATTTATGGTTAAGAGAGTGTTTGAGGTCAGTTGACCAAAGTTGGTCAAGATCATGAGATACCTTTTAAGTTTAAATAATGAATTCAAATAATATTATTCAGGTACTGAGGTGTTTTATCCTAAAAAACCCTTAGCATATTGTAGTATAGTGTCTAAAACAACATGAAATAAGAATAGAGAGTTAAGGGGAAGGTCAAATGAATGAATATAGATTTGTAGAGGATTCAAAGGTATACTAAATGTAACCAAATATCCTATAAGTTTATACAAAATAATGATAATAACCCTTGGAAGGTAATGGAGCATGAAGAATAGGGTGAGGAGATTGAATGCAAGAAATATTGTTTCAAGTATCAAAGTGTGGTTATATGCAGAGTATAGAAGAAGGGCTCTACATCAACATCACATAATTTAATATGAAATAATAAATTATTTGAGAACTAAGTCCTCATAATATTTTTTTTATATCCTCTATCATTGATCATTGCCTCTTAATCTCAAATACCATAGGTAACTTTCACTGCCATTGGAAGCCATCTATAACTACAACCATTTTGATGTAGACTTAGGTGTAACTATTTTGATGTTTGGTCCCATTTTTAGAATATAACTTGAGGTATCTATTAAGCCTCCTACCTATGTTTCTTCTTCCCTCTATTTTAATTGGCTCACTTAACCAAATCAAGCATGAAATTAAAGTGCATGCCATCTTTAATAGTAAAACCACCCACATTAAACACAAGGACATCTAGTTCATCCAATAATGTGTCCATTGCAATAGACATTTTTCTTGATTGATGATTAATATCAACAAATAATTTTTTATTTAACACTAAACCTTACATTGATTCATATGATCCACACAAAATGAATTTATTGACTAGCCTAGACTAAACATAATGGAATGTTTTGTGACAGACATTAACAATTGAATATTGTAAAATACATTTAAAAATTTAAATTTTTTAATACATTTGTTGTCAGTGTTCTCATAATCTCGAATAGTAGTGAAAATAAGCTTATCAATGGTTTTGTTTATATAGGTCATGGACTAACATGTTATTTTTATTTTTAAAATTTCTCAAAGTGATGTATTTTCACTTGGAGGTCTTATAGTCATAAATATGAGTTTGATCTCAAGAACTTCTCTCTTCACTGTAAAAAATTACATTTAAGACTGATTACTACAACTTATGCCACATATTGTTATTTAAGGTTACATTAGAATGATCTAGGTTGAAATTTTATGGATTATAAATTAACATAAGGGTTCTTATGGTTCATCCAAACAATCTATGATTTTTATTTTATGCACATATGAAGTTATGCTTTAAAACTACATTTTTCTTGTATTGGAAAGGACATTTTTTAATCTAGAATGGGTGGTAAATATCTCAAATGGCCATTAATGGAGGAAAAAAATTGTTAATGGATATTATACACCACCTTGTATGTGTCGGTAATGCTATTTTCCAAGCACGAAGCACTGAAATTAGACTTTCCTAATTGTTACTCTAGCTTTGATAATATTTGTTGTCAATTTTTCCACACTCCTAAATAATATTGAACACACATTTTAAGGTGTATTTTAGCATTTATTTCATGAAATCACATGTAATTTTCATTTATAAATGTGGTCAGTCCAATGTATTTTCACCTTTAGATCCCAGAGACATAAATGATAATTAGAGATCAAGAACGTATCTCTTGACTACAAAAGGTTCCATTTTAGGACATATTACTGAAACTTGTGCCATGGATTGGTATTGAAGGACCCATCAACATGATATAATCGGGGTATTATATGTATTTTACATTCATACAAGTTTTATTCTAGTTCATCCATGTCTTACAATTTTTATTGTATGCACATCTAAAGTTAGGCTTTAAATTATATTTTTCTTATATTGGGAGGAATGTTCTTGAGGCCAGAATGGGATATCAGTCTCCCAAATGCACATGATTGGAGTAAAATAACCTATTATTAGACATAATACACCACCTAGGACATGTTTCAAACTCCATTTTCCAATCATGAAGCATTGAAAGTGGATTTGTCCAACTGTCACTTCAACTTTGACAACATTTGTTGTCAGTGTTTCTATACTCTTGAACAGTAGTGAAAACACACATCAGTGTGGTTTTGGATGCTAATGTATTTGTATCACATGTAATTTTACTATTTATATTTTTTTAAAGTGATTTAATTTTAATTAGATACCCTACGGGCATAAATTCATGTTGGATCTCAAGAACTTGCCTCTTTACTACAAAACATTGCATTTTACGACCCATTACTGCAACTTGTGTCATGGATTGGTATTGAAGGTTCCATAAATGTGATATAGAGTGAAATTATATGGATATTATTTTCAGTTTATGTTTCTTTATATTCATTAAAATGAGTTATGATTTCTATTTTATGCACATCTAAAATTAAGCTTAATAACTACATTTTTATTGTACTAGGAAGGGATTTGTTGAGGCCTAAATGGGTGGTGGGTATATCTAACACATGTGATCAAAATCCAAAAACATTTTCTTATACATTATACACCACCTTGCATATGTTTTTAATTTCATTTTCCACCCATGAAGCACCAAAAGTGAAAATTTTCAACTTCCACTTCAACTTTGACAACATGCGTGATTGCAAGTCAACCCCAAGAAGAGGAAAAAATTTCAATAAATTTAGAAGCAACCAACAAGAATGGAAATAAATCAAAATGATATAACATCCTAAAAGAGGAGGTAGAACATAACCACTTCATCAAACTTTCACAATTAAAATGTATAAGAGCAGCTGAAGAAGGTATGCAATAGATGAGTATTCTATTATTTATTTTAATTGTACTTAAAATAAAAATTCAATATGTATATAAATTCAATGAATATAAAATTTGAATATCAAGTCCAAAATGATATTAAACCAATGTAGCAGTGTTATCCATATTAGAATAGTGATAAATTGTGTAGATCAATCATGAGATATATTTTACAGTAATATATATTACTCTATCTAAAACATTATACTATTTTTTACATATAGTTTTAATTACAACACATATTCAAAGATTTTAAGTTAGTTCTAATAAATTACATGAGGGAATTATAAAAGATGATCATATCTAAATATGGCCATATAACTATTTTTCAAAAATAATGTGAGCCAAATTTTACATGAAAATATGATCACCATAAAATGTGAATACATATTTGTGTATCCATAAAGTCCATAAAGGCATACAAAATAACAAAATGATAGAATGTCATGTGAATTCTATACATACATACAATTCCAATACACATTGCCATATAGGTATACAAAAAAAATACATCATCTAAAAACATAATGGAATCTCAGGTGAATGTCATATATGCATACAATCCAAAAATGTGTACTTTGTCATATAGGCATACAAACAAGTACATCATTGAAGACTTCATACTCATAAAATAGTCTCCCTCTCCTTGCATTCCTTGAACAAGAGTCTCCCTAGGATGCCCTCATAATATATGGAGATCCCTTAGATGCCTTAGATTCCTCTAAGGTCTAACTAATGGTCCTTATATTCTCATAGCTCACCTATAATAAAACATGTTCAAATAAAAATATTATTATTAGATTTACATACTATATATCTAACCAATTTATTGAATTAATTTTAAACTAGAATTTTAAAAAATTAAATATGCACTTATTGAAATCTTATGTTCATTCTCAATCTACATCTAACACTCAACAAGGTTAATGATAGGTCAAGGTGCATTAATAGGATATTGAAATAGGGTAAGAACATTTGAATGTGCCATGTTAACCATCTAAATGAGACTATAAAATGTCACCAAAAAACCTTACATACAAAATACATTCGCTTAAGTTATATTTTTTCAACTACCTAGTAAAATTAGTTCTTATATAATTTTAGAAGTATAGGAGGATATGAGGTTTAGGAGGGTTAGAAGAGTTAGATGGAGGGTTAGGAGGTCTAGGTAGATGGTTAACAGGATGTTCTCTTGCCATTGAATGGGTTGTTCAAAAAAATGAGTTTTAACATTAAAACAATTTAAATTAAAAAAATTAATAAAATCCCTTGCTAACAAGTTTGGTCTCTTATTGATTTCCTCCCATTTATGATTCTGTTATCTACTTTTCAAGTTAGGAGGTGATAATTTCATGTTTTATCCTCCTTCAAACTCAATGTAAATGTGGTTTAGTATTAAAAATGACATAGAAAATAGAAAACTAGGTAAGAGTGACAATGCTTGGAGGTTTTAGCCTTTTTATTTTTTGTTTTAATTTAATATAATACATATTCATTATGTATACTATTTTATGATTATATAACACCTCAATATTGCAAACTTGTAAAACTTAGACCTTGTTAATTCTTCTCAGTTCTATACCTTTCCCAATTTTTTAAGTCTTGCATCTACTTTGTCCTCTACTCCTTGGCCTACATATCTTATTCTAAAAAGTATTATGTTGATGAGCCAAGTTGTCTATATCAATCCAAAAGTTTAAAGTGTACTTATCTTTCATCTTTATAAGTTTTGAACTTGTACCTACTTTTTTACTTCCAAGACACTAATGTCTAGGATAGACATTAATGTCGATGCTAGTGTCTAGACCCAACACAAGTGTCCAATACCCTGAAGTCATCTAATTTTCAAATGAAACATATCTTAATGGTCAACTAAGTTTTTTTATATGAGTTATTACTCAAAATGGATTTATATAAATACAATATCAATTATCATTCATTCTTCACCTAAAAAAATAAAAAATAAACTAAGGTAACTTATCAAAAGCACTCTATCAAGAATTTAATTAAATAAAGCTTCTATATTTCCCCACCAATCATAGGTATAAAACAACACATCTACATGTCTTAAGTACTAAAGAAGCATCTAAAGACCATGATTTGCTAACTTACAAGCTAGGTCATTGTTTTATTTACTCTACATATATTGTATGATTCACATCGAAACCAACACGTATGGGAGAACTACATGATTTTAAGGCCCTCTTATAGACTATTATCTATGTAGGAATATCCACATGGCATTGGGGTATTTTGGGTCAAATCAACATCATGTGCCCACTAACCCATTTTTCCCCAAGGTCACTGTGAATATTGAGGGCTATTGTTTTTCCATTTCACAAGGAGTGACATTCTATGACCTAGATTTAAATAAACTAGAGTGAGGCCAACGAAAAACCCATAAGCATCTAGGTGGTTGCATCCTTTTATTATAGGTATTTTGTACATGACACTTATATCATACCTATAAAACAATATTAAAACAAGTATCCCAGGCTGATCTTACTATCTAAAATTTTAAAAATATTAAATCCAAAATCTAAGGATTATTCCAAAATATTCTTCTAGTTTAATTTCTACCTATTCCAAGTCTATAATTTTATTAACATCAGAATAAGCTAGGTATATCACATTTTTGTCATTTATATTAATAACATAGTTGTGCATTCCATATGTAGACTATCTTAGCATAATAAATCCATCTATTATTTATATTTAAGTTTAGAATCTAAGTGGACTTCTATATATATAGTTATCACCCTTGTGCCATTTCATTTATATATACCCCTTTAATCTAAATCTAAGCTTAATGATAAGATCACTTTATATCTACATTTTAAGGTTAAACATTTTATGAACGCAATATTTGAAGATCAAACCCTATGTCACTTCAGATTTTATGATTTATATAGTGTTATGATGTAATTTATATAATTTTACAATCATGTTTTCCATAGATGCATCTGTTATACATTTTGGATTTCAATATGTCATAATTTTTATTGTTTGCTACATTGCATGCCTTGTCAATTCGTATAAGTAAATTTGTGCCAATAATGATAGGGTTTTAAAATGAAAACAACATATAATATATCTTGACAATTCATTTTACAAGGGTATAGATCCAATATCTAGTTGCCAATGTGCATGATATGGACCATTTATCCTACCTAAGTCTTATTTGAAAGACAATTACCATCCTGAACCCATCATTCATCTATTGCTTATATTGGATTATGTGGTCCATGTTGTTACTACTCCAAAAGGTAAAATTAGTCAACCAACTTGAACACCTATTAATATACAATAAGTGTCACCTAAACCTAAGCTTATAATAAAATCTAAGTGATATGTCATTGTTGACCAATTTGATAATACGCATGCTAATATTTCAATAATTGAGATGATAAAGTAATCTACTGTTTATAAGGATATATTATATAAGCATTATGAGAAATATAAGTTCCAACTAATATTGAGCCTACTTAATTTATGTTTATCATGAAATATTTAAACAATAACCAAACTCATTGCCATTGATCCAATAGATTTTCCATCTACAATTAATGTTTACCATAATTTTCCTTTGTTCATTCAAGTGATAATGCAAAGTAAAGGTATCAAAATACTATTCATTGATAATATATTAGGCCTAAAAAATTATAGCATAAAATTCCTAGCCAGCATGGGTACTATCAAAAAACTTATTCAAAACATAATTATGAACATAAAAGGGTTTAGCAATTCACATAGTTTTCTAGTTGGATAATTTACATTAGGTGTGACCTTAAGACCAAAAACAATCCCAATTATTTTTTAGGTCATGTCTCAATCCTTACATTATAATTTACTTTTGGGTTGATCTTGGACACATTAATTGAAGTTCTCTAATCTAAACTTCATCTACATTTAAAATCCATACATGAGGGGACCTTATTATCCATTCTCACTGATGATGAACACTTCAAATTTTGTAAAATGATACATTGCAAAACTCAAGGCATTCTTGTAGTGGTATTGCCTCAATAATTTATCCTTCTTGGGCATATTAACATGTATGAAATATGTAATTTAATTATAGTGACTCCTTTGTATCAAAATGCAAATAAGGCACAACATCCTAAAGTGCATATGAATGCACATAAAGATAAATAATCATTACCAAAAGTGCCAGTACAAATAAAAGAGCCTTGTGCATTTAAATTTCCTTTATTGGTAAATAATGAGAAAAATAATTTCCACATCTAAGATTACAATGACAATGATGATGATATATCATGATATGATAGATGATAAAATTTAAAATTTAAAATTTTACCCACTAGGGAACGCACCACATAACCTATTTGAAACCTATGTGTCCTGGTATATATAAAATAAACCCACTTGCATAAAATATAGAGCTAAATTAAAATAAAGGAAAACAAAACTAACAAACAAGTATGTAAACACCTATTATTCCATACATCCCTCTTGGTTAAAATCATAGATTCAACTATATAAGATTCAAATGTAAGTACATAGTGTGAATAATATGGAATCTTATCAAAATGATTTACCCCAAAATATATAGATCATAATGGAACATGATAAAATCAATGTTATCTTAACTTTTTTAGTTGAACATAGAATAATTTATCTACCTTCTACCAAACAAAGATAAGGTAATAGACTACCACCTATGCAAGGAGTACCATATTGTAGTTACCATTGGATCATTTACTACTAATCAATTTGCAGCATTAAAAATCTAATCAATCAATGTAAGAATGAAGGATATACATGCAATGTGTCAGAAATAAGCAAAAGGAAAAAAAATTAATCTTTTAGGAGAGAAATATACCTCAAAATAACAAAAGTATGATGATTTAACTATTACTACTAATATTTATGTGTATATTTCCAACAGATTAGATTTTATCCAAATAAGTGGGATAAAACTTATGGGAATACTTTTCTTGTGGAATGGGACATTCTAAAAATTAACTAATATATTCTCCATTATGTCCTAAATGTTAAGGATAAATTTATTCACCCATTATTTATGGCCCACATGTAGAAGCTTGAATGATATGGATATTAACATATGAAACACATTTAAAACTAAAGTTTAGATGAAATTGGATAGTTGAGGGGAACTATAAACAAGATTTTACAAACATATGTGTAAAATTTCATCATATGGGTACAAACATTTACATACAACATGGTGGACATGATTATTTCCATGCACCATTGGCTTCAGGTAAACCATTACATATAAACATTAAATGTAGCCTAAGATCTACATTATATAGTTTGTATGGATTTTTTGAGTGTGTAGATTTGATTTGTGGTGTTGTCTTATTTTTAACACTTTTAATCCACTTTATTTCTTCTTATCACATCTGAACACTTCATTATTTGCCTTAATAGTTGTATTATTTCCTTAAAGAGGGAGTCTAATTCACTTGCACATGCATATGGGTCACTCGTAGATTATTTTTTTGAATTCTATTGATTTAAGGAGGTTCTTGGTTTTTTTCCCATTCCAATGAGTGGTTTTAAGCCTAAGTACACCTTAGGCATATTACTTTTTAAAAACTTTTAGTGTAAATTTTATTAAATATATCTCATTCATGACAAATTGATTGATTAATAACTTTTGATTGATAGCTTGAAATTGAGCATTATCTTTTTCAAAAGTTATTATTTTTTTATTTCCCATGATTTTTTTCTATTTATATTGTATAATACATTAAAATATAAAGTGTCACATTCTTCGGGGTCTCTTCACATTGGTTAAGTTACTTTGTGCTTATAGTTTGTGGTGACATTTTAGTGGTGATGCATTTTTATATGTTGTGAGAATTTTTTATAGAATATTTATTGTTTAGAATGTACATAATCTATTTAATTAGCTGAATATTATAGGGTTAGATCTGTTCTAGCAAGAGGTTATACCCCCTCATAGGCAACATAAACTTCCTTCTTGTTTCTTCTGGATTGCATTGTTATCATTTGTTGTAATCATGGATGCATTTTTGAATGAGTCCAATGCCATATTATTGAGTTTAATTATCACTAATAGGTGCTTTCCTATGCTATGAGCCCTTCATTGTACTTCACACACCCATTATCTTGGATGCATTTTTGGTTGAGCCTGATGTTTGTTTTCATGTGCTTTGCAAGTTATTATTTTTGGCTATTAATCCTTCTCTGATATTTTTTCTTACATTATGGCTCTTTTTTCCATTTTCCATACTTTTCCATCATCACACAACATGCATTACTACTTTGACACACTATTAGTTATGTCATGTCTTCTCAAGGCCCCTTTTATAGTGCCTCACCTTCTTTTATGGAGACATTTTTTTGCTCCCTTATTTTTGGAGCACCTCTATTGATGGCTTATTTGATAGCTTTGTAGTCTCCTCATTTGGAGTTCTTCTTGTGAGTTCTAGTGTGTTATTTGTTTCCATATAGTTTTTTTTGTGTATGGGTTATATTCTACTCACACTGATTTAGAAAGTTCCATGGGGGGCTTGTGGATTCAACCTATCTACCTTAATGAATTTATGTTCCCCATTTTGGGCACCTTTTCACTTCATCAGTTGATTGTCTCTTCCATCACCACTATGATCCATCCTAGTGAAGATACCTTTTATGTATTTTTAACACATTTTTTATAGTTGATAGTCTCTTATAACTTGAATGTAGTTATTCTGGTAAATATTAGTGTCATATTTACTTCTTTGATAGTTCAATAGTCTCATTCAATGTGACATGGAGATATTCTAGTCTATAAAATGCCAACATTTTTGGTGTTCAAGTAGTGGATTCACACCACTCATGAAGACCTTTTCTTATCACTCCACCTATTCAATAGTATGGGGGGATGTGATGTATATTTTGCTTCTTAGTATTGAGTATTCCTTGCACATATGGTACTCTTTTATACTGTTGTCACCATTGATAGTTTTATTGATTGAAGTTATTTTGGTGAACCCCAATGTTAGTTATTTTTTCGATCTAGTAGTTGATTAAAAAAACTTATGTAGATTAAGTTCCTTTATTAATTATGAATACATGGAGTGCATAATAATTAAATGTCATCTTTAGGGGGATTTCTATCTATCTCTTCTTCTTTTCCTTCTTTTGGTTAGGGAATTTTTCCTATAGATTTTCTATCTTTTTCTTCACTTTATGAGAGTGATATGTATTTTTCACTTTTGAGTGTTTTCTATATTTATCATTTGAACATGGGTATCTTATTTAGGCACTTTTATTTTTGAAACCCATATGATGACTTTTTACTTCACTCCATAGCCTTCTTGGTGATTCTTACAGTGACACCAATTTGGTGTCCCCACTAGTGATACTAGTGTGGCATCCCCAATAGTCTTTGTGCTCACTTCTCACCATTATGTTGGATGGTGTTAAATCAATGCTTTCTCTAGCTCATCATTTTACTTAATACTTTGGAGTATAGTTTTTGTGTTCAGTGATCTTCATATTTGGTACCATTCTTATTTTGAATTGGTGGTTATAATAACTCGACATCCATGTACTTTAGAAAGATAGATTGGATTCCATAAGGATACGTAACTTAATATTCCATACTCTATTATTATCCTATAGATTCACTTTAGGGGGAAATGAGAATATTTTATTACTCATGCTTGTTAGGTTTTAGTTAGGTCTTTATTTTTTACCTAGTTTTATCATATGTGAGCATTTGTCCCACATTACCTAGTTTAGCTTGCATCTTGATTTACCTTGCCTATATAAGAAATTTATCTACATTGTAATATAAATGATTCATAATATTTTTCATTTATTTTATGAATAATAATTATCTTGTTTATAATTGGTTTTCTTTCTTAGTGTCTATGTTGTAGCATTAATGGTTGTACTAATGAGCCATTAGAGAGCTCTTGGCTAAAGATTTTTGATAAATCTTTCATAAACAACAATTTTTATAGGTGGCCCTAAACCTCTTTATTATGAGGACCTAATTGATTAAACCTATGTCAAATATCCATAAATACCAAAAAAACAAAAACACTCAAAAAAATTGGAAAACATTTTCGGCACCTACATGTTATGTTGCCCCATTTACATTTATGTGTTAGTTCCATGTTGATATATGGCATATTAATTTAATCATACATAAACATGTGTGTCTTATATATACTTAAGTTTGATACATGCATACATAGATACATGATCTATTCCTATTGCAGATGGTAGGCCTTACCTTTTCTCATGTGATGCATATATGAAGTGCATCTACTTGTTTGATATTGATAGACATAGGTTATATGATTTTATGATCACTCTAAATTATCATATTTGAGATTACATGTGTACTTACACATTCATTTACCCATGATTATATCTTATGTAGGGTACTTGATATGCTATGCACATGACATTTTTTCTTAACACATTGAATCCATGGGATAATATAACATATTTACATTGGTTAATTATACTTTACTATATTCAATTACTTAAGTGCCTTACCTTTCTATTGTATTACTTGTTATAGCATTTTAAAATCCTCCTTTGCTTGCATCCCCTGTGCATATGTATGTTTTTTTTTAAATTTTCACATGTCGTGTATATTAGTAAATCATCCTTACCTTTAAGGAAATTTTACTAAGTCAAGTCCCTTTAATTTTGTGTCTCTTGAATATACCCCATTTTTTGGTATCCTTGGACCATTTCCTTAGGAATTACTTTTGAGTTATCTTATATGTGTGCTTGTTTTCTTATTGAGCTTGTATTGTTTCTATCTAGATGTTACCATGATCCTTGTCATGTATCTTAGGCATACATATAATATTAGTTATATGAAATTTAATGTTATGTTTACCTAAACATGTTCCCTCTATATGATCTATGGTTACATTCACAAATTATACATTTATCTTATCCTTTTGGCATGACATAACTACTGGTTCCTATCTTTCCCACAATTCAAATGGGGAATATTAGTGGGGTCATGTCATAGAGTCATTTTATCCACACATGGTAAATTTTCCATATTCAGTGGGGGAATGTTTTGAAATAATGTTCTCCACACTCATTCATTATATGATAGTTATATTAGTTTTTTGAGTTAGTCGGAGCATGTCTTTCACACACATTCATAGTTTTTAGATATAGTGGGGGCATGATTTGGAAGCATGTTCTTGATACCTATTTAGTATTTCACATCTCTAGATTATAGTGAGGGCATGTTTTATAAACATGTTCTCCACATTGATACTTATATGACTTTTTAGATTCATCCATGTTTGGTGGGGAAATGATATGGAAAAATGTTCTCCACACTCAAAAAGTTTTTTGAATTGGCCAAAATAAATAATAATATGATTCAAATCCATAGTTATGGTATAATTTTATACATTGTTACTATTGTTATACATAGATTTAGCATGAGACATATCTAAGGTGAATATATTATGTAACATGTGCCTAATATTGTAAAATCCAAATCAGTTTCAGATTCCAAAACTATGTTATGGATTGTTACCAAATCACAAAAAAATTCATACTAATACCCCATGAATTTTTACTTGATTTATTCAGCCAAGCTAGTACAATACTTGGTTTAGTTTTACTTTGGTTAAGGTGATAAAATAACTCAATTTTGATAATTTTCTAGGTTAGACTTGATAATCTAGACTCAAAATATTATAACTATCATTAGGTTACATGGTTGAGTTAATCTCAATTTCTACATGGCAACTCATCTGTTGCTCCATATTTGGGAACATGTGCTTCACAATCTATCTATCTATCTATCTATCTATCTATCTATCTATATGTCTGTCTATCTGTCTATCTGTCTGTCTATCTCTCTCTCTGTTTGTCTGTCTGTCTATCTGTCTATCTATCTATCTATCTATCTATCTATCTATCTATCTATCCATCTATCTCATTATCTCTCTCTATCTCCTTAAATATATACACTTTAAATATGTATCTATATTTTTCCTAATCTTATTTTTAGAGCCTTACGATGATACATATTTTTCAAATCAACTATCCAATAAGCAAGGTAGTTACATAGACACATAGGTGTACTCTTAAACCTTGATATTAAAAATTAATATCTTTCAATTCATTTCAAACAATATTTATGCATTGATTTTATATTGTAACATGCTCTTATTTGTAGGTAATTCACTAGAAAACACTAAATTTTGGCACGCAAAAAGATAAGGTGTGCATATACACCCAGGTACATACTCCTTTCCTTTAAACTAGAAATTTCACTACTAGATTAAATGGAGGAAATTTAGACAATATTTCATTATTATATATCAATTTAATATTGTAGACTACAAAATCATACATTGGTTTTTCCTCTTAGTTTTATATCTTTTCTGCCTCCATAAGTCTCGCATCTACTCTATCTTATGCCCATTAGCGTATATCTCTTAGTTTGACCAGTCTTATGTTGATGACCATGGTATTTCATCTTTCCTATAATGCTTCAAATGTACTTATCTTTCATCTCTATAATTTATGAACCTCTGCCTACTTTTTTCTCCATGGACACTAGTATTCAAGGAGGACACTAGGGTCAATGCTAGTGTCATAAAATTTATAAATGAAACATATCCTAATGGTCAGACTAAGTGATTTTATGCAATTTATTACTCCAAAGGGATTGATATAAATACAAGATCAACCATCGTTCATTCCACACCTAGTAAAATATTAAAAAAATGAAGGTAACTTATCAGAATCACTCTATCAATTATTAAATTGAATAATGCTTCCCTATTTTGACACTTCATAGGTACATCACATCTATATGTCTAAAGTACTAAAGGAGTAGCCTGGGAGAATAACTTTCTAAGTTACAAGATAAGTCACTATTGTACTTACTTTGTACATATTATTTGATTTTCACACAAGCTAACAAGTAGGGGAGAACTACATGAATCTAGCTCCCTTTATTGGAGTATTAGCTATGTAGGCAATACCCTCTAATAGTTTGGTCTTTGGGGTCAACTCGAAACTAGGTGTCAAATAACCCATTTTCCCCCAAGGTCACTATGTAGATAGAGAACTAAAATTTTTCCATTTCATGAGGAGTGATATTCCATGACACATATTTGAATACACTAGAGTGAAGGTGAAGCAAAACCTAGAAACATATAGGTGGTTGCATCTTTTTCTAGTAGGTATTTTATATAGGACACTTACATTGAACCCAGATAATCATTTTGATGTAACCATCCCAAATTGATGTTACTATATAGAGACTAAAAATGTCAAATCTAGAATTTGATGGCTATTCTAGAATCTTCTTCTAGCTTGATTTTTGTGTATTCTAAATCCAAAACTACGTTAGCATCAAAAAAGCTAAATGCATCACTTCTTTATCATTTATATATCTATCATAGTTGTACTTTCTATATTTAGAGTATCTAAAAATAATAAATTTAGTGTATGTTTATATCTGAGTTTAGAATCTAATTGGCCTACTATATATGTAGTTATTACCCTTAAGTCATTTCTTTTCTATATACCCTTTTAATCAAAATCTATGGTTAATGATAATATCACCTTATATATACATTTTAGGGTTAAACAACTATACATAATGCATAGATGTTATAATACATACACATTATGGTATGGTGATCTCAAGCCTAATAATTAAAAACACATATGCATTATATGAATTACACATATGCATAATGTCTATAACATGTACATGTTAGGGTAATTATCTACATAATTGTCCCCAAAATCTGTGCACTTACCCAACATTGTCCTTACATTTTCATTTATCATTCCCCTTATTTTAGAAACCACTTTCTTGTTTTTTCATGCTTCAAATGATAGATGAACCCTTTTATTAAACCATATTAAGTTAGTGAGATTGAGGACCAGCCTCATATAGATTTTTAGGCTTGGCCAAAGAGTACAAGTTTCTTTGATTGGATATGGACACCATCCACATACTTTATTAGGTTTTCACGGTCCACTATCACTTTTATCATATGAATTTTGTTAATTGTAAACTCACTTGTATAATATTACACATTTTGGCCTTGGGTTTTCCTAAGATACTAAAAATACGTGGATCTATGTTCCTCATTCTAAATGGATAAGATTATCTTTTGATAAGCACTTTAAATTAACGTGATTTATTAATTAGAGGTATCTTTTTATACATAGCTCTCACACCAAGTTAAATACTGATTGGTTAATTTTAACATCATTAAAAAAAATTATTAACTTTAACTAATTTGTGTAGACCCTAAAATTTAGTCATGAATACTTGATAATGTTAATATTGGCCCACTTTTTACCTTACTTAAGCACTTAATTTGGTCCTATTCCACCACCTCACTCTATCTTAAGTACTTATATGGACCCATTAAATTTAAATTTTATATTTCACACCTATTAAATTGTTATTGATGACTAAAACATCTCTAATCATATTTATAGACATGTAGAATTTTAAAAATTAAATGTTACCCTTCTATAATAAAATAAACTTTTGAGGGTTAGGATCAAAAGTTGATCCTAACCTCTATGGGTTGATCTTATCTTTCACCTAACATTGAATCCTTTTAAAACTTAAACCCTCCCTTATATGTCATTATTAATTTTTAGGATAGGTAGCATAAAGTTTCACAATTTTATATGGCTATAAAGTCATATCTGTGTCACATATTCTACCACCTATAAATTTCTATATTAAGCCACACTTATACTAATGCACACTAAGAAAAGCTTCTGTATTGTTCCAAAATCCAATACTATTCAATTGGATTAGTATTTCAAAAAGTCACAATCTTATTTTATGTAAGTCAAACAAAGCCTTATTATATATTCAAGCCATCTCTATATGCATATATGTAGTGAAATGAAAACTATTGAAAAAATCTATTTAGGTGGGATAAATACGTGGGATTTATTTCCATCTTTGGGTATTTGATACATAGAAAAAAATTAGTCATCATGGTGGTGATTAGGGTGAAGTCAACCCATTACACTCCACACTTTCATTTTACAATTTTTTAATTATTTCAAGCCATATTAGGGTTTAAACATTGAATTAGTCATTTCCATGTCATTCATTCACATTCAAAGTTTATATTTATTGATGTGTATTTAAAGTAGATATAACTGATTGCACCCTCACTCTCTTGTTTTTACACAATGTTAAGGATTGATCCATAGAATAAATTAGTGGCAGTCGATCTATCTACTTCCAATTAGTTTTGACCAAGAACAAAAACATCCCATGGTTTAACTAGACACACATCTTATATGAATGATGAATTCTAGTCATCTCTCAATCATGCAAAGTCATCTTATAGGAAGAAAAAAAATGTTGTCTTATTCTTTTATTATTTATCTTCTTTCATTCAATTTTACTCAGTCTATTTCATTACTTTACTTTTAATCTCCTAGTTACAAGTTATTTACAATGTTTATTACTTGTATGTTAATTAGAGTTAATACACTGCTTTACTAAACAAATTTATAAAAAAATATTGATGGATCCACACATTTATTTAAGGATTGATATATAAAAAAAGTCTTAGGTTTTAGATAAATTATTGAAAATCTTATACTAAATTAACTTTCTTTAGATCTTGGAGCTAATATCTGACACTAAAATAATAGTATTTTAACCTTGAATTTAATATCTAACATTGTTATCACTTTATTTTTATCTCAGACTTGCTATCTAATATTGAAATCACTTTATTTTGACCTTAGATTTTAGGGTAATTTACTATTCTCCATACACAAACTCTTTTTTATATAGTAGTTACATTTAATCTTTTTTATTCTTGAATTTAAAATTTCAAAGAATATATGTCTATATTTCATGAACATATTTTGATTCAAGATCGCCTAATATTCCTTACATGTTGTATTACACTAATAAGGAACACCATTAAAAGTCATGCAACATAATAAATTAAATCCCATACTAAGACACAAGCACCATTAACACATTTTTTTAATGTCAAGTATGTTTCAGTAGAATATAATTCATACATTTAGGATGATATTTTTTTAAACATTCAATTAGGTATTTTATGGGTTATGAATATATATATGACAATGGTCATGTAGGACTCTTTTCATTGATATTCCTTTTAGACCTTAAGGTGTAATAGTTTGCATCATAATCCCATTATTTTACCATGGTTTGTAATATATTATTCATTACATTGTAATAAAAACTGAAGATCTAGGCCATGACATTATGAAGGAAGTGAACACATTCCTTGTCAACCCCCTTCACCTTTCATGGAGGGAAAAATTTCTCTAAATAATATGATATCATGGATCAATAAAATAATTCTCATGATAAATATTTTATTTTGGATATAATCAAGATTTCATCAGTTTATAAATAAATTTAATATGTGGCATTATGAGATAACATTATTTATATCTATACACAATATGTAACTTTTGATTCCATAATGAACACCTTTAATGATATTCAAGATATTATCACTTTTGAGGAAGTAGAATAACCAATAGAAGATGCAATCACACAAAACATTTGATGTTTATTTAATATTAAGTAAAAAGTAAAAGAATCAAATTATTATTGATTGATATTCATTTTGGAGTCAATATTTTCAGTAGTCCTTTCTTACAAAATTTGATTATTAATATTGAAAATATATAACCAATAGATAAAACTATCAAAGGAATCAATGAATCTTCATAAAAAATAGTTGGAATTATATATTTAGATGTAACATTGGGATCTATAATAGTATATAATTTATTTCATGTTATACACGATCATCTACATTATAATCTACTATTAGACCATCCTTGGACATGTGATGGTAGAAGTATAATGTACATGACATAGATGTGTTAAATTCATGCATAATGGATAGTCATATTGATTTCCTACAAATGAAAATCCTTTCATATATTTTAGAATGAAAGCATCTAAATCATATTTAAATGATCCATTTATCTTTCCTCCTTTCCAAATCACCCCTTCAAATAAAAAACTCCCTATGAAATTAGAGGGTCAAATTTAAACAATGAGTAAAAGAATGAGAAACATTACTATTTTATCAATGAGAGTTATATCAAACACAAAATGAAATTGAGAAATTAAAACTAACACTAAATAATTTACAAGAACAAAAATAAATATTGCATAAATAATAGTTACAAAATGAACTCTTGGAAATTCAAAATTTGAAAGTGAAATAATTTGAGTAGGATAAATTAAAAACTAAAAAAATAAGGATCCAATTAGAGAAGGAAATGTTACGTAAGGCAAAAAATAAATAATAAAATATGAAAAAATAATTTAAAACTAATGAAATTCACCTAAATTCTCTTTTGGATCATCTTTTTAGTGGATAATTCTGAAGAACAAGATGGTAAGATTTCATATTATTACATTGGTCATGATGAATAATCTAACATAATTAATATGATATATGATCAACTATGCACTATAAACTTTAACCCTTATATGACCATATATCTCTTAATTTATTCACACCAATTGGCCTAGGAGTATAACTTGATGATTCAATCTTATTAGCTAAATAACAATCAGAAACAAAGAAATTGTCTATTTTAGGGATACTTAATAATTATAATGTAAACAATTGTATCCTGTATACACATATTATTTTAAAGTTAATTAATTAATTATGCTTTATCTCTTAAAGTAATCTATTGAGTCTCAATCTCTCTTAGTTCATGCCTTAAGGGGTAAACTGAGAAAAGGGTGGGTAGACCATTGGTAATTCATAGGATTGTTGTCTGTATACTAGCACTCATTATTATTCCAACCATTTCCTAAAAAACATTTCCGTAAGATTTTACACATCTTTTTCAACCTCCTTTAGTCATTTTATACCTTCATTATCCATTCCCTATCCTAAAATCCTTTTTATAATTTTATGATACATTGTCGGACCCATTGGCCCTATACTCTAATTGACAAAACTCATTTATGGTCTAGGTTGGCCCTTGGCTGAAATACACTAGGACCTAATTTGTTTTTTGTCAATAATTATATAGATTAAATTGAGAAGACCCCATTAGATAAACTTTTATAAAGGATTAGGATTATATTTAGCTATATATACACAATCATTTCATTATTTATTTAGAAGAGAAGAGAAGAAGCAGAGATATATACTATGCATCTATTTATCCACCATTCTACATGAGGAGCATATCTTAAGGTTTCATAGTTTTATTTTAGATGCATATATTATCTTGTGGAGAAGTCTTATGGATGAATTGATAGGTTCGGTATCCTAGATATGATTTATCCTTGTCATCCTTACATACCACAATAACCTATTGTGAAGCACTTTATCCAAGGGAGAGATTGAGGCTTCACAATTTCATCTTCAAAGGTAAATATTCCTAACTTTGTTCATCTTTTTTAAGATTATATAGATATGTATTTTTAATTCTCTCCCATGAATCAAGATTCTTTATATATTGACGTGACTATATGTCTTCTATGCATGTTTAATTTTAATGTTTATTACCCCCACTTTGTGCCACTAGTTTTGGTGAGAATTAAATTAGAATTTACTTATCTTTTTTTATTTATATGTTAGTGAATATGAAAACATAGGACCTTGTTAGGGTTATATCCCTTGGCTAGGTTATGTAGATCCATCTTGGTCATGACCTCAAATATCTAATATATCAACAATCAGAAGTGTATATATGATTTATCATCTCTGAAGTAGAAAAAATTTATAGATCAATTGGATTTCCCTTTGCATACATTCTGGTGAACCCAACATGAATCTAACCTTTACATGTTTTCTTTCTTGTTATGATTTTTTTATAATTTTATTATAGTTTTCTATATTTACATTATTATAGTGAACCAGTCGATATAGTTATAAGTCTTTCTATGTAGGTTTAACACATAATCACTTCAAAATGATTATGTTCTATCTATATAGGTATTTATTAACTATAGGTTACTATATCAATCAATTTGACATATTATTCTTGTTTAGTATTAGATTAGTATACACTATCAAATAAGTTGACTCTATTTGTTATTAACCTCTATCAACCTAGAAGTCAATAAACACTATGAAGTTGGTTAACTCTACTCATTATTTCTTATTCATCAAAAAAGATTTTGTAAAACTTGGTTGAACCAATCAACCTAGTTTGTGGAATTTGAAATCAGCAACTAAGGTAATTACAACATAAAAATTTGTAATCTAAACCATCTTCAAGAACATAAAGGTTCCCTTCTTTTCTCACTCTATCATTTTAGTTCTTCCTTTAGTTATATTTTTGACAAGTTGGCAATATTCAAACCTACAACTTTATAGCTATCTAGGTCACATTATCAACTTAGTTCTGTAGTTTTCCTTATGTCTGAGAGACATAGTTGACCTATTTGACTATATTCGTAAAGGCCTTTCTTTTTCTTAATAGCAGTGAACTGTGGACTCTGTTATATACTTTTTACATATAGTGTTCATATAACTAACTCTATATTATTCTTAATTAAGGAATTAACATATATTTACTAGAATTAATTTACATTTTATTTTGAGTTGTTTGTATGCTTAGAGTAACTCGCATAGCATAAATAGGTGGTTTTTTTATAAATATCATTTTAGTTACACTATTTTACTCTTTTTCAAACACTACTAAATCACTTAACATAAAAATTCATTTAAACATTTGTCTTCCCAAGGCCTACCTACCTAGATTTCATCACCAAGGGGGAAGTTGACTTGGTTTTCTAGCCAAGAATAAATATGTGGTTAATGGCAGTTATTGGTAAAAAAGATGACACCCTTATTATTGTTGGATTGTGAAGTGAGGGGGCAGGCCCTAATACCAAGCCAATATTATTCCCAATATAGATCACTTTCAACCTAAATATCTTGAACCCAACTTTATACTACTTTCTAGTTCCCTATTCGAACTAACTTTTGTATCATATTAAAATCAAAACATTTAAATAATATAATAACACTTAGGGTGGGAAATTATTTAGCATTTACTTTGTATTTGATTTCTTTCTCTTTGATCATTATGTGTTGTAATGCAAAACTTACATTGGCCAACATTGGTCCAAGTTTTGTGTTGTGTGCCCTAGTTGGATCAATCACATTTGTGTGTTTACTTTCATTCTTCCTTCAAACTATCTATATAAAAATTTCCCCTATTTTAGAAAAATATCATCTTGATCGATACAGTCTCTTATGGATTATATTTTACCTTCCTTCCATTATTACATAGCCATTCTAAATGAATATGCCTTTTTATCGCCTATTTAGTTATTTGTTCAATAATACATAGTCAATCACATGACTGTGTATCCTTATCAACTTAATTAACATTCCAATTTTTAATACACAGTCAACCCAAATGACTATGCATTATTATTTATTTGTTGGGTTACAAAACATAATAGACTGATTCAACTCTATATCCTATTTTTTAACTATCTTTACATTACCATCATCCTAATTAACCTTTTTCTCTCATCATGAATTTTTTGTTTGAGGAAAATGTAGAGTTCAAATCAAAAAATATGATGAACTTTACCAATTGAAATAGGTTTCCTCATTAATATATTTTGGTTTCCACTTTAGATGAATGTAATGTGCATGTATCCACTTACATTATAAATTATAGGACTCTTCATCTTGCATATTCAGTTCATAACCCTTTTTTCTCCTTAGAAGATCACTCCACTAGTTCACCATTTAATACCAATGGTAATCATTCCATTAGTTTTTTTTATTATAATCCTTCTACTAGTGCATATTTTTTAACACATTTTAATCATGTCACTAGTGCCTCCTTTTCTACCAATGCCTCTCAAGCCACTAGTGCCATGTATGACACTACTCATAGTGGTACTCAAGCCACTAATACCAATGTTAATGTTTCATATACTACACACACTAATATAAACACCACTGAAACCCATCAAATTTTGTTATAAACTCTTAACCAAATGGTACAAATGAGAGACCCCCTTATTCACCTCTAAAATCACCCTCAATAGGTTTTATGGGGAGTGCATGATTAAAATGGACCCCACCCACCACCTCTTAGGGTTTATGATGGAAACCTTATTCCCCAACCACCTCATGTGAAGAAAATGATTAAACATCTTCAAAATAAGCCTCTTACACCTCAATTTTCAAACATAGATATAAAATTTATCACCCCTACCATTATTTAGAATGGGACAATTAATCCTACCTTACATTTAAAAACATTTAGAAATATATACAAATATTGGGTCAAGTTAAACACTTTTTACACTAGCAAAATCTTAGCTAAAACCCTCTCCATAGATGATTTAAATTGGTATACTAAACTTGAATATTATTCCATTATAGTTTGGAAGATATAGTTAGTGCTTTATTACAAGATTTTCAAACTAGTGACCTCCTAGAGAATACCTTTGCTCATTTTGTTGATTACAAACAACTTGAGATGAAAATAACATAAGATTTCATCAAATGGTGGAAGACCTTATCTAATAAGTGTGAACATAACATGGAAGATGATAACCTTTTTAATTCTATCCACCAATACCCTTTAACATAAGTTTCAATATCAAGTTAGGACTCTCTCTCTCCATAAAATTTGGAAGAGGCCCTTGACAAAGCCAATCAATAACATTTTCTCATACATCATTTTGATCCATCCCAACATCTTGTGGTCACTCGCATGATATTAAAAAATAAAAAATTATATCTTATTAATGATGTTGTCATTGATTCTTATGATGCCATTCATAATATTTAGGCTATTTCTCCTGACCCTGCTTCGAAACAAGCTTCCGTTTTAAATCACACCCATAATCCTCAAATTTATATAATAAATGACAAAAATATTCATAATCCATTATACTTATCATAACTATAAAATAATTTACCAAGGCCTCTTCTATGAGATATTAATCTTAATCACCATATAAGATCAATGGTATGATCAAAATATTTTTTGCTGGTTTCATGCTAGTTGCGGTGATTGTCATGAGACTTGTAGGTAATTACATAACTTAGATATGGATTTCATCCTTGGTTCAAACTTATATAATGATTCCATCATTCATAAATGTTAACAATCATAAGGTATTGCCTTTAAATCTCACAAAGCACAAAGTAAAAATCAATATTTGAACTAAATTAATGCTCGTCTAGCCATTTATAAAGACCCTCTTCCGAAACATCAAGACAATAATGATAAGCCTATTCCTTCCACCAATAATGTTTGAAATTATTATAAACCCAAATCCTAAAGAGAATGTGATCAGTGTGACTAATATGCAAAGGGAAGTTACTTTCATTGATTCTCATCCAACCCACATCCACCAATCATCTCACACTCTCTATGTTATTTAAGATTCCTCCCTAACTCACCTAATAGAGTTGGGGAAATAGGACCTTATTTCATTTGATGAAAAAATTCCAACACTTCCATTAGATAACACCTCTCATACCATTTCTACAATTTCTCAAACCTCTTTACCCATCACCAATAATATTAAACCTTCTAATATCAATTCTTCAACTCTATCACAATATAAACGTAAATTAACTACCTCATCCTCTTACAATAATAAACCAAGTTATCAACTAATTAAACCTCCCACATCCTATCAACACAAATTTACATGCACTTATAATCTTCCTTTTGAGGAGCTCTTCCAACATTATACACCTCTATCTAGTGATCCCCTCATGGGTTATGAATAATGGGACCCTATCATGAAGATTACCAATATCCCATCTCAAATTCCCTTTCTCAAACTCATGCACACTTCTTCACATTATTAAAATTTCATTATTCAACTCCCTTTCAAAATAAACATCCCCCATCCTCCCCTAATAGGATATGAAACTACCTTATTTGTGTCAAAAGATAACAATGCAAAGAGATGTCTATCCACATTGATGAAACAATGGACACTTCTCTCTCTCAAATTTCCTATTGCTTCTATAATTTTAAAAGAGATTTTACTTTGTGCAGATGATCCTTCCCTCTTTATAAGCATTCCAATCATTGATATCAAATTCAAGCATGCCTTGATTGATTAAGGTTTAATTACTTGTGTTTCCTCTCTTGACTTCATTAAAACCCTTGGATAGTCCAAGTGTAATCTTAAGATTACATGAAACATGTGTTAATGTTATGAAAAAAGGAGTATGCCTCCCTTAGGTTGCATATGGATCCCTACTACTATCCCACCTATCATTTTTTGAGTGAAGGTTATATCTTTAGTTTCCCCCTCTCTTATAAAATATTGATTGGCAAGCCTTGGACTCATCGTATGAGGGTTGTCATTTCTTTGGCTTGTCAATGTGTCAAAATTCCTCAAAATGGTGTTATCTATAGGATTCAAGGTGACACTAACCCTTGGAATTTTAAAATTTTTGAAGACCTTAATATATTCAAAATTCCAACCCTTAAACCCTTACTAAGTGTTTCATTTTAAGAATCTTAACATTTTAATTTCCTTATCAACTCTACATGAGGTTATCATGTTCACCCTATACTCATATAGAATATACTGCATAAACTATTATATTCTAGACATGATGAACTATATGAGATCAACCTCAAGATAAAAACTTTTGATCTCTCTCCTCATCTCATTTCCCAGCTTCCACCATCTTTGAATCCATGTTCCCATCAACCACCTAGTAATGATATACCTATAATTTTAACTAATATTCATCACTCTATTCATCATGCCACCTATGATGAGAAGTTCATACCTACCTTCAAAATTTATCTTCATACACCCAACTATGATGATGGTTATACTTTAGATGACCTATTTATAGAAGGTCATGTTTAGGCTAGAGATGTTGAGATCCTTCATTATCATTCTTCTTTGTTTCAGTATTTATATTTATCTTATCAGATTATGTCTTATATAGCTCCTAATTTTAAAATTATTCCTCTTTTTCATAGGGTAAAGATGTTATTTTTTCATGACACACCTCTAGTTTCCAAGTAACCTCTTTGGATCATGCTATGATTGGTCCCTATCACTTCTCTAGATACCAGGGTCCTTATTACTACCCTTAAGCCCTATGTCAATTTTGTTACTCCCTTAGTTGATCCTAGTCTAGGTATTATTCCAAATCTACCTTCCACTAAATATCTTCTTGCTTCTGATTATGTTTTTCCTTTAGTCGAGCCTCACCCAATCTCTCTACTAGCCCAACCTCCCCTTGGTAATGGCCTTCTTCCTTTAACAGAGCTTATTCTTCTACCCACTTAATGGGTCAATCAGTGGTCCTATGACATTTATAGAGTATCTGATCATTAGATTAGAGATTTTTAGCTATACCAACCTTCCCTAAATTTTTCTTTGACTCCTATTAGTACACCCACAAAGTCTACTACCATGCATTTTTGTTACTTTCACAACTCATATAGTCATTCCTCTACCCATTTTCAAAATATTTAAAGCTATACCATCACCTTAAATCCTACTCTTCCTCAACCTATAAACAAGGCTATACCTCCTCCAAACCTATTACCTAAATATATTCCCAAGTTATTGCATCCTCTAGCAACATCTCCAAGATCACCTTATCACCATTTCTATGCGTAATATCCCTCCTCCCATAGGTCACCCATGAAAGAAGGATCCCATTTATTTACATGTGTTTATTTCACCTATGGTCCCTTCTCTACCCATGGTTCCTTTTCCACCCATGGTTCTTCCACCTATGGATACTCTTTCACTTGTGGTCCCTTATCTATTAATGGGTCTTTCATGTCCCATAGATTCCACTCCCATTCCTTCTCCTAAGTATCTTATGCATGATGGCGTTTATGAAGATGATATTTTTGTTATTCCTACACTTTATGTCATGGAGATTTTATGAGAGGTATTTTTTCTAGATTTTAATGAAGATCGATGAAACCCTCAATGTATTTAGATTCCAACTTCATAGCTATCAATAGATGTTATGTATAATGTTTGTGGATAAATTTATAAATATTTATGAGTGTTTCATGGTGTTCCTTCACTTTCTTCTTTATTTTGGATTAGACATTTGCTCCAAGTTTATATTTATCTACTTTATATCATTTGACTATATGTCAAATTTTGCTTCACTTATCTATCTTATATAGATATTTATATTTTGCATTATATGTTTTCTATAGTTTCATTTTCTTTCCCTATGATCTATTATGGATTTTTTTCATGATTGCATGTTTATCTTTATGATTTAAATTATTTTCATGACTGTATTATTATTTTCTTATGATTATTTGATATGTTATCTCCATAACATGAATAATCAATATTATGACTTGGTTATACAAATATTTGTCCCCTTAGTACTCCTTATTTACCATTTGATTAGTTAGCAAAAAATTCATCTAATTATAATCTCATTTTACCAGTTCACCTTGGATCTCGCTTTCCCCCCTTATATTTCCTATCCCAAATTAAGCATACACATGTTCAAAATTTGAGATAACATATTGGTTCATAGGTAAGCCTAAGTGTTTTAGTCAATCATGTCTTTGGATACTTATCTTCCTTTAGCTAAAATCTAAAGTTCACTAATGTGTATCAAATTATCTCTCATGTTGGTTATTCCAAGTATGTATGTAGGAGGAATCTTAAAATCCATAAGACTTTAAGAGACAAATCATTTTAACAAAAGGAAATGATATAAAAGGTAACATTCAATCTTTCAAAATCCAAATCATGATTCAAAGCACATTTCCTTTCTCTAATTGAATGTCAAACTACATAGTTGGCCTCATGATATATTCAAGGTCCACTGGGATCTAGTAGGCCAATATATTGGGAAAGGAGAATATAAATAAATATTTTAGTGTTAACTACTTTATCACACAAGTACCCAATCTTTGTAGTAGATTGATGACTCTATAAGAGGTCCTAAAGAATTGAGAATATGTTATGGGAAGGTGGGTCCATTTTAATTTACTTATTCAAATAATCCACATCAGTCTATCTTAGTACCTCACTTATTTACATATACCAGTTTTTTGTTTATAGAGAATAGGGTATCCTTTGTATGTTGATGGTCACTAGTCACCTAGTGTCTTTTTAATGTCCTTGGTATGCCTCATATTTTTTAAGATATTCTCATAGATGCCTACATTGTGTTTTTTACATTCCCTTTTTTGTTTATAATCATCCTAATATTTCCCCTTGAGAAATATTTTTTGTTCACTAATCACTTCCCCATAGGGATTCTATTTGTGAGTTGTAATTGAAGACCATGGATATGAACAAGCTTTCCTCACAAATCACCAAATTACCTTTCCAATCATTATTTTTAACATATTTTACTAGTTGTTTCCACCTCATTGGTGTTCCATTTATGAGTTTCAATGTAAGACCATGGATAGGATGAGCCCTTAAAAAAAAAATTAATACCCAAGTCACAATAAAATTACATGTGTCAAATTTGTGATAAGTAGTGATTTATCATGATTTACATGTCATTAACATTCTTCCAATCTTAGTATAGTATGTTTTATTCTTACTTCATTGATATTTCACTTTTATCTTCTTATTTTTTGATTGCATGTAATAATATAACCCTTTTTCTTAAATTTTTCATACTTCACAGCTTGAATTATGTGATTAATTTAAATTCATGTTTTGAAATTTGTTTCTCTTTTATACTTCCCAATGTGATTTAATATGTTTTATTGACTTAATTGTATTGGTTTTTATACCATTTGGTATTTCTTATGCATTCTATTTTATTACATTATTTTGTACTTGTCAATGTGATATAGTGTGATTTTACTTGTTGTAATCTGGTACAAATCTTTTTTATCGTTTAAAAACATTTTCTTATCCTCTTTACCAGCTTTAGGTTATTATATTTAATCATCTTTTATTATTACACATTTTCCATCGTGATATAGTGTGTAGTACAATTATTTTAATTGCTTATAATTTTCCAAGTCATTTTTTTTTAAAAACCATGCATGTGTGTCACATAATGCTAGAAAATAAAACACTCCACATATATTTTCCATAGCATATACAACAAAATCCAAATACATGTGACAGAAACAAATATATCCATTCATCAACATCCACAACCAACTATAACTCATGACATCAAATCCAACTATCAATATATATATATATATATATATATATATATATATATATGTCTTGTGTTTTATACAACTAAAGGTAAAAAATTAAAAATAGCTCTAGATCTACAAATAGGATCCATCATGCCTATCCTATGGCCTAGCCACATTGCTCATAATGATTGGGACTATCCTTTATAAATGGTATGATATAATGATGTAGTCTAGGATCTCAAACCTATTATGTCCTTACATTCACATCCATGTCATTTCCTCCCCCAACTATCTACTATCATGTTTAACCAGTCCATGGTCTAACACATCATAGGATAATCACATGTATCTCCACTAGTACTCCTCTTCATCCTCTCCCCCTCAGCTCTCTATCATGTTATGATTAATAAACATGAACTATTGAGGGGCCATTGGGAGTGGGATTCTACCTGCCTTGATAAGTGTACCACTTGATGCATTTATACCCATGAGGTATAGTGAATTTTGATTTTCACCTCGATAAACCCTATCACCATAGTTGACTAACTATGCCATACAATAGTAATGTTTGTGTAGGGATTCCTCATGATCTCACCTTGTGTGATCATCAATGATATTGGCACATGGGGCATAACTTGAGCTACATTGTGTTACCTCTATCTCATCACCCAAGATAACTTTTCATCAACCACATGGGGAGACCTAGTTGGTTGGTACATAGGAAACCTCTCATATATCCAAGCACTAAATAAAATAATAGTCTACATGGTCTTCTAATCATTGGATAACATCTCATACATATATTACATGAGCTAGACCAGATGATAACCCCAAAGTCATATATTTCTCCTTGATCTAAAATAGACTGACACAAGGTTATCACATATAGTGATACCTTACCATCTAACTTATGACACAACACTCATGATATCACAAGTCCAATCATGGCCTTGTATATGTTTATAATCTTAATTATATGTACATAAAACAAACCCACCCTCAATTATTAGTATATCTTATCTGAACACATCACCCATTATGATAGTGCTTGCCTCTTCTCTACATAATTTAGTTTCCTAGAAATCATTAGTATCCCTCTTATCAGTAGTCTTAGTAATGTGTGGACATTCTCTAGCATGATACCCACCTTAATGTTATCCCTATGCACCTCCCATAAAAAAGTGTTGGTTAAATGTACCCATGATCCAAGAAAGATGACAATGAGATCAACACTAAGCATGATGTGCCTCATCTCCATGATGTCTCTAATGTATAGTATGATCTATCACAGTCTATCTATGCCAATCAATCACTCCACTATATTTGGTAATCATGATGCATATTTGAATCACCAATACCTCTAATGTCTCTACAAAATATCAAACAATAAAGGATGTATTAAACTTTCATGTCATAAATAATCAAAATACATTCTTAAAATCTCACAAATCAACCACTTTGATTTAATTTCTCAATTTTATACAACATCAACCCATTTCAATACTAAATTAGGCATATATTTATTTTTGATACTAGATTGACCCTTTGAATTTCCTATTAGATCATCCACATCGATACTATATCAACCTTGACTATACACATTCTATCTATTTCATTGATACTACATCATCCCTCTTCAAGAAACTAAATTAGACTTATCATATGCAATTAGCCTTTAACCATTACCAGCTAAATTAGCCTACTGCTATATAGTCAGCCCTATTTTAGCATACTAAATTAACCCACTACTACATAATTGACCTTATCATTATCTTCTCCTTATAGACTAAATTGACCAAGTTGAATATTTTTGTCTATAGTGGTAAATTTTTTCCCATTTACCATAAATGCCTTAGACATTTATCGAATTAACTTCTTCCTACCCAATACTCCATTTTACCCATAGTTTACCTAAAAATTTCATAGGATTCATTATGATACCTAGATTTTGCCTATCAATAATTTTTTCAATTTTTAGCTTGATTTCAAATAAAAATACTAAAGAATTAAAATTTACAATTAATTCCCTCTATTTCAATTGATGTAGCTACTCTACATCCTCCTCATCTCAATTATCATCTCCTCACCATGATGGTTCCCTAGTCTCCAACTAGGTCTCTCGAAATTCTATTTTCTCAAAATAGTAAAAATGATAAATGAATTTTTTTTCACCTTATTTATATTTACTATTAAAAATTATTTATCTTTCAAATATTTACCATCAAATTTTGTATTTTGATCATATCTTTGTCTATACTACCTCTTTCTCCAAATTGTAACATGTTTTACAATTTTGGCATCGTAGAGAATCTTTTCACCTATTATATGTCAATGTGGATTTTTTTTTAATTTGTTCACTCTTTTCTACTAACTTATACATGTTCACTTAATGATCCTTACATTAAACACCTTCACATTTCTTTTATCTCCTTCTTTATCTACAACACTAAGGTAAGTAAAGGTATGTGTTTTTAAATTTTGTCTTTACATTTATATTATTTTTCTTTTTATTACAATTCACTCAGCTTCATTACTGTGTGTTTTTATGTTCTTTTTCTTAAGCACCATCCTGTGTTATAACTACATGACACGTGATGAGCTTTGAGTGGGGAATATTTATACTCATAATATTTTCAAATTTTTTCAATTACTAATGTTTTCTCTCTTTCAATAACCCATTGAGTCTTAATATCTCTAAGTACATGCCTTAAGAGGTGCATCGAGAAAGTGGTAGGAATACCATTGGTGTTTCGTAAGATTATTGTCCCTATACTACCAGTTACTATCATTCCAAAAATATCCTAAAAACATTTCCCTAAGATTTACCTCTTCTTTTTCACCCTCCTATAGTCATTTTCCACCTTCATTAGCCCTTCCCTAGCCTAAAATACTTTGTAGTAATTTACGATAAATTATCAAACCCATTGACCCCATACTCTAATTGATAAAACTCATTTAGGGTATAAGTCATCACCTGGCTAACATATACCAAGATCTACTTTTTGTTTTATCAATAATGATATAGATTTGATTGGGATGGCCTTGTCGATGAAAATTTTAGAAAGGATTAGGTTTAGATTCAACTTTATATAGATACCCATTTCATCATTTATTAAGATGAGAAGAGAATAATAAGAGATATATATTATGCATCTACTTATACACCATTATACTTGAGGAGAATAGATGAGAGTTTCATACTTTCCTTGGACTTATGGATCTTGTCTTGTGGAGAAGTATTTTGGATACATTGATAGGTTGTGTAGCCTAAATTTAATTTATCCTTGTCATATTTACATACCACAACAACCTCTTACAAAGCACATTGGCGAAGGGAGAGATTGATTCTCAGCAGGTTCATCTTTAAATGTAAGTAATCCTAATTTTATTCATCCTTTGTAAGAGTAGATAGATATGCATTTATACTTCTCTTCCATGCATTAGAATTTTATACACATTGATGTGAGTTTATGTCTTCTATGCATGTATAATTTTAATTTTTATTACCCCCACTTTGTAGCAAAAGCTTTAGTGAGCACTAATTAAGAAGTTACTTTTCTCTTTCATTTATGCATTAGTGAATATGAAAACATAGGACCTATTTATGATTATTGCATAGTTTTGCTTCACTAGAGGCTTTGAAACCCTCCATAGTGATATTATTTTAGTAAGAGATCCCTTGGCTAGGTCTAGCATATCCATCTTGGTCATGACCTTTAACATCTAATGTATTAACAATAGAATGTGTAAGTAGGATTTAACTTCTTCAAGCTAAGATTGATTTATAGATCAGTTACATTTCCCTTTGCATACAAATCCCATATGACATTTGGGAGAAACTTGGGGAAAATGTGGAAATATTTGTTACAAAGGTTTCACTACTTGTATAAATAACCCAGCATTAGGGTATACAAATAATATTTTTTTTAAATATTATTGTATAATAATCTCATTGTATTGTCTAATACTAGACTCCAATCAACATCATAAATTTTGGATAAGGTAGGTAAATCATATTGTGATTATCATAGATTTATAGAATATGATGCATAGAATTGTGAAACACTAAAAAACTAAATTTATAAATACAAGTATGAGGGAATTATCAAATTGATTTTGAATCAACAAATATCACTTACTACAAGGGCTCAAAAGAAAACATATAAAACAAGGGTTCAAAAGGTAACATATAAATATACAACATGCAAAAAACATCCTCGAAAAGATGATTTTACCAATATAGTATACATGGAAGGTAATTAATATAAACACATTGACATTGATACTAATGTGAAGCTATTTCTAGTGTTATAATATTAGATCATATGGGACATAATAATAATGAATTACATCATAATGTAGATTGGGACAAAGTTATTTGAGATATCATATACCCTAGAGCTTGTAGACCATAATTTATCAATACATAGGTATGAATTATGTCTTATACACATTGGGTACCAATTACATTAGGATAGTCATGGTTACCAAAAAAGCAGGCCACATTTGATGTTGCTAAACAATGCATCACTTTTTCACATGTAGGAAGAATAATTCACATAACACATGATATTCCCAATGAGAATTATGATAAAATCTCTTCAAGGATAAAATATAGAACATGATATGCACATTCAATAAGTGAAGATGAATATTACATATAATTTCATTAATTTAAAACTTTAAATCTTGATGAGAATGATTTACTATATGACTATTGATTACACTAAATATTATATAGAATTAGAAATATAGTCAAAAAAATAAAAAATGAAAAAAATATTGTATGTAGCTTCTTAATTACTTCATGATGCCATTATTCTATGTTTTCTATATGAGATTGATTCGATCAATCTTATAGCCATTGACACTTTGTGTCTTTTTGGCATCTTGACTCTTATTTTTTAATTTTAAGATCTGGATAGTCCAAAATAATGATCTCATGCACCCATCATGAGCCATTTAGATTTTTTTCTATAGTTTCAAAAAAGTAGCCTATATTTTACAACATAGCCAGTATTGAAAATAAACACTCAATATCAACTTCCATTATTGTCATGAGCTAGTTTCTACTAACCTGTATCATTTTACAAAACCAAATAAAAATCTAAGAAAATAAAATCCTAGTGCAGCCAATATTTAAGTAATACACTCAATTTTAGTTTGCATAATAATATTATTCATGCAAAATATTTCTATCATGTGTTATATTGCTCATACATGAGAATTACATATGTTGACAAGTGTATGTTTAATGAGATAAGAACTAAAAATCATTCCTCTACATTGTTATTCTATATTACAAATGAATTGAAGTTAAATTTCACATATACAATAGGGAAACATTGCTCATACATGGACATGCCATAATATTCAGTGCATACCTTATCTCGACACATGTTTTGGATTATTTATATCCCTTCACATTATTATACTTTAAACCCCATGGTTTATTTACTAATATCTTTTGTTATTATTTCAAAATTCCATAAATACATAAGAAATAAAATATTTAAAAAAGTAATAGAACATTAATAATGTTCTAAAAATTGAATATCAAGACCTAAGCATGAATATGCATATATATATATCATCATTTTCATATGTTATTTATCTCATTGTCAGTAGAAAACATACACTTTTTTAATCAATCATGCATTTCACTAGTATTCATGAGTCTAGAATAGGAAATTCAACATTTCACAAGGAAATAGATGTCATAATTTCATCTACCTAATCGACTTACCATTATAGAGACATCTTATACAAAGTTTATAATATTTACTAGTGTTACCATTCTATAAATCTTATACTATGTTGAGCGACATACTCTTTACAAGTGTCTTGATAACATCTCTATCTTACATTATGTACACAAATATTCTATTTTATAATATATGATCACATTATGTATACATTTCATAACATATATTTCTAGATACATGTACCATTAATGTTATTACTTCCACACATTAGATTAGATTTTTTTTATCTCTTGTATATAGCCCTCAAACCTTTTATGAAAATTATTTGAGCATCTCTATGTGATCATTTTTTTTGTATGTGAAAAATTTGAATATGTCTATTATAAGTTTCCAACGACATTGTTTATGAGATATTTTCTTATGTAGATTTTGAATATGTCCATTGATTTTGGCTAGTGACCCTTTGTTTTGTGTAAAATTTTATGATATACCTTATTTTTGAAATTATTTATGGTGATTGCATGTGGCCATTAGAATTTTTATGTAACTTTATGATTTTTGTGTTTATGTTATTGGTGATCTTGTTGAATCTGATGAGTGTCATGATCCATATCATGTATAACCTATTTCATTGGATGTATATATTATAATTTATACTATGATCTTCATTGATACATTTATCTATATTTGACACAACATCCCTTGTCTTATATGTTACATGCATGCTTTAAATCATAAATATAGTACCATTATGATATAAATTTCCATATATGATATACTATTCAATGATTATGTATTGATATACATGATAAAATTATATTTATTTTTATATGGGTGACTTTTAAGACACAATCCTTCACCTCAAATGGGCGTATTTGAGTGGAATTTCCATACAAATATTAGCCTTTTTAATCAAAAATAAATTTTAGGGAAAAAATATAGTTTCAAATAATTTAGAATAATTCAAAATTTAGTTACAAGAATAAATTATATGGTTATATGCATGCATATGTATTTATATTATGATAAAATTTTATAAATTCATACATTTTGGGTGCATATGAATGGGTCTATGCCCACAAGCTAAGAAAAAATTACACATTTGTATCTACATACAATTACAAATTTTACATTTATCGCATGGGTTATGGAAAATATTCATGCACACTTTTCTATTTTTCAAAATCATGGGGCATGATTCTAATTTATGAACACATATTATTTTGTTAAGTACAAAGTTATGATAATGGAAATGATGCCATTCCTTATTATATGGGATTCTATAATTTCAAACCCATTTCTTAATTTCAAGGGGTGTGACATAGATTCACTCCATTATTTTAGTACTAATTGTTATCTAAGACCATGCTAGGATCATATATGTTATCCATTATCTTTTAATCATGTAGTCAGGAGCTAAGGAAAAAGTTACAATTAAATCTATATGTCATCTTCAATGGTTGATTAAGTTAAAGTGCATAATGCATAACTTGGAGATTAAATGCCTCTAGCATTATGGTTTGTTAATCCATTATATATTCCAACCCATTTTCATCTTAGGATTACAAATACCAATAACATAAATTGAGGTTTATTCATCCCTCAATGGGTTATATTTTATATACATGATAATTTTAAATTTGGTTATTGATCACCCTAAATTCACAATTAGTTAAACAATGAAACCAATCCTTTCATGTACTTCAAGAGAAGCACAAATTCTTTGATGCTTCAAGGAAACATATTCTTGAAGAAAATTTACAAGAGAAACATTAGCTTCACACATAAAGGTGTACTTATTCCTTATTCTTAAAATCTTTCCAATTTTAAGTTACATTTTTATTTTCAATTTCACATATAAAAATGAACTAATTTTGCATTATATATGACTTTATGTGGAACACCATGCATGAATGAACATTTCCCATAAGGACAATGTGTGTTATATATACTAAGGTATATCTTTTTGTTTATCTTAGTAATTTCATTTCTAGTCTAGTGAGAGTGTAGATAGTCAAATTTTGTCATGAATACTCTATTATTACAACTTTAGACCAATTTTTACCTTGTTTGACTTGATCACATAATTTTGTCCTATTTAACCACCTTGCTCTATCTTGAGGTCTTATACAGACCCCTCCCATCTAAATTTTCTATTTCACACCTACATATATGATTTTAATAACTAAAAAAATATTTAAACATTTATATAGACATGCTAAAAATAAAAAATCAAACATTACCCTTCTTAGATAGAATCAAACCACAAGGTTCAACTAGTAATCAGTCCTAACCTCTATTGGTCAATCTTGTCCTTCACCTAAAAACTACTTTTTTAAAAATTTGAAGGCTTACTTAATGGATAGTCCTTAATTTTAGTTAGGAATAATGAGGTTTCACCCTTTTAGATGGGTATAAATGCACATCTAAGACACCTATTCTATTGCTTGGAAATTTTAATATTGAAGAAAAATTATACTATTGCATACTAATAAAAGTTTTCTTATTCTTCCCAAATTCAATATTATTAAATTAGAGAAGCCTTTAGACAATACATAATCCTATTTTTATATGATTCAAGCAAAGAATTATCAAGTTTTGAAACCATCACTAGATGCATATATGTAGAGAAAAGACCACTATTTTTCAAATCACCCTAGATATGATACCTATGTCATATTTATTTCCCTTCTCATAGTACTGGATATGTGGATAGTGGGAAATAATTACAAGGGTCATTGGGATCAAATTAACCCATTACTCACCCCCTTTTATTATGTTACATTTTCAACTATTGAAATCCCTATTATGGTTCCAAATTTGAATAATTTTTTTTTAGGTCATCCACACATACTTGAAGGTTATATTTTCACACACATATGTATTTTAAGAAGGGGCATATGGATATTTTATCAATTTATGTTGTTATATAGATGTCAAGATTGACCTTAGAGGATATAAATGGGAGTTAATCATGTTTGTTTGCAGTTATTTTTGACACAGAATAATAGTAATGTTTGTTTCAATCATAGACACATTGTCAAATATGATTAATCAATTCTAATCATCTCTCAATCACTTATCATCAACCTGTAGGAAAAAAATGGTTATTCAAAATTATGCCAAGATCATTTAATAAAGACATTAAAAGACTACATAATTTAATGAAAGCAAAAAATAATATTACTTCTCATGAAACAAACCATAAATAAGATAAATATTTTAAAATAGAAAACTGAATGTATCAGATAAAAACCTATGTGATATTATTATAAGGCTTGCTACCATAATATTCACAACTACAAAGATCAATCAAGAACACAAGAGAAGAAGAAAGAGATCTAGAGATTCTAGTGAGAAAAGATGAGAGTAAGAGAGTTACATAAGACCCAATTATGACCTTACAAGCCTTCCAAGTATGTGTCACTTGTGTCCTAATCTCTTATAAAGAGAGATAAGTGTATGTCATATGGGAAACGGAGAGTTACATGCAAGTAACTATAAATCCAACAAGTGGATTGATGAGGTGACTGACTCCTCATAGAGTTAAGAATAAAATGAATTTATAAATATAATAAATGAACACATAACTAAGATTTATGATTATATTATAATCTTAGGAAAGACCCAAATTAAGGTTAATTATACAATAATCTCACTTAAACTTAAATTGGGGTTATAAAAATAGAAAAAAAAAAACTTTACAAATAAATAAGGGAGTTGAGATTAGATAATACTCCCTCCTAATAGAAACTTCTTTCAAAAGGAATTATAAAATATTGAAAGAAGAAATAAGAGAAAGTGCCACCAAAGTTCACAAGGAAGAAAGTGTGATCACCAACCAGAAATTTTCAGGAATCCTTTATAGACAAGATAGTCAATCGGACATGGAACAAAGACCAACCAAAAAGAGTAATGATCCACTAGCCTATAAAAAAAACAAGCAGACATCAATCTTTCAAGATACGTCATGAATATGTCATAAACATACAATCTACATAAATAAAGTAATAAAAGTATATTTACAACTAAGCAAATGTCAGCAAAGATAACTTCCATTATAAAATGTGTAAACTTATATGAAAAGAAGTTAGTCACAAAAGCTTTATATCATTTGCAATAAAAAGTAAAGAATTCATAAAATATTGATTTTAATCAAAATATAGAAAAATAAGATGTGTCACTTGTGATATATATTCTGCATGAAGTATTAGAAGTATCGATAAAAGACATTGAAATATCTAGAATATCGATCAATTTTAGGAATCCAAATAGTTTTACCCTTAGACGTAGTAGATTTAAATATTTTCTAACAATGTAAAGTATCATGCATGGTTTTATCACAAGATTTTTATGGATGAAATTTACAATATTTATGTATATGATGCCTATTTTTTTATAATGTGTACAAGGTTTACCAGTTTTAACCAAAACATGAGCATTAGAAGTAGTATAATCAAAAGAAGTTACATTATAAGTCATTCAATGTGGAGGACAATAAGATTCTAAATTTCCATTAGAAGTATGAGAATCATTAAAACCAAGACCTTTAAAATTTACATTACAAGTAAGCAAAATAAGTTAAAAAATGCCATCTTCACATATACCAAGTGCGCCACCCGGATAACCCACAGATTTCATGATTTTAAATCTAGGGTTTGTAGGAATGCTAAAATATAGTGAGTAATACTTAAAAGAAATTTTGCCCAAAATTACAAGAATAATTAACTTGTAAATGTAAGACCATATCAAAAAACATCATATCTAAGAATTTTTAAAAGAGACAAATAGAAACCTTTTCATATAGAAAAACAAGATTATTTCTTATTACAAAATTACTCCAAAAAATCTCCAAAAAAAAATGATTTATTAGATATTTTAATAAAATTCCAAAGATTTAAGTCATAAACACCAATACAAAATTCTTTTTGGATAAAAAAGATTGATGTAAATGTTATAAATAATTCAAAACTTTAAGATGGATTTAGTTTTAAAGATATGTCATAATGACAAATTGACATATGCCACTTGAGTTTGTAAAAAACATACTTTTTGTTTTGATTTGAAATAAAAGATTCCTTTTCTTTATGAATGGAAAATATTTTCTAATATAAAACGGGAAGCTTTTAAACATGAATTGCACCATATATGATCATTGTCAGTTTTTTGAATTGAGACAAAAGATTTATATTTTATTTTTAATTTTTTTGAAAGCATATGATTAAAATACCAAACTGCCACATTTTGACAAAAAAGACAGAAGTGTTTTTCATTTAAACACTACGTGCTATGTTACACCAACCGTATACCAAAAAGGCATTATAAGAATAATACGTTATTGTAACGTGTTGTTATAAGCTCAAATGTTTAGAAATAATTTAAAGCTTCTTAAGCTAAATAAAGAGCTTAAGATTAAAAAAAAATCAAACCTAGACAAACCTGTGGACTGTAGACTGCGCCACACTGAACATAACAACAAAACTAAACAAATGGCACTAAAAGAAATCAATAGACTGCACAAGGAAAAATTAAGAGCTATGCATATACATATAAAATAAATACAGCTAGAATGGTTAGGCACATGTATTAGTCAAGAATGATGCCAAGTAAGGGATCAATAATGCATAGTGAACCAAAGAACCAGTCTAGGGTAGTGTAAAGAAATAAAATGCCAAGAAAGATAAAGAACAAATTGCCTAATAATCGGCAAAGGAAGAACAAAGAATATATGATTAATCCAAAATAAATAAAAACATTCATTACCATTAAGTATTTAAACACCTATCACTAGCGTTCAAAAAATCATGGACAAAAAACTTAGAGAATGAAATTATGAATTGATTGGAATGAACTAAACAAAAATTTAAAAAGCTAGCTTCTAAGAATGATGAAATGATAAGATGCTTTCAAAGCACCGAAAAAAAAGTCATACAAGGAAAACTAAAAAATTGCATATAAATAAACTTGTAGCTATCAATTCAAGATTCCTACCACCGGACAAAGAGCACAAAAGAAAAAAAACCTGAGATCAAGGAATAAAGCGCTAGTGTATGCCAAGATTGATAAATAGAAAACTACAAGAAGTCCATTGAAAAAAAACTACACAAAACTAGAAGACATATTTTTTTTAAAGGCTTAAGTGAAGTTGGAAAGATAAAACAAATAAAATGAAGAGAATTAATTCCTAATGTTATTAAAGAAGAATAAAATCCAAAATGCATGAAAAACTTCTTTTAGTATCACGCAAATGAGGTTAGAGGGAAAAAAATGGAAACAAATAAGATTTTAATTTTCTCCAAGAAATCTCTCTACAACACTCACCAACAATGTTAAAACAACCAATGCTCTGATACCATATTATAAATTATGCCAAGATCATTTAGTAGATAAATTAAAAGAGTGCAGAATTTAATAAAAGCATGAAATAATATTACCTCTTATAGAGAAAACCACAAACGAGATAAATATTTTAAAGTGAAAAACCAAATGTATTGGGAAAAAAACCATGTGATATTATTAGAAGGATTGCTACCAAAATGTCCATAACTACAAAGATGAATCAAAAGCACAAGAGAAGAAGAAAGAGAGCTAGAGATTCTAGGCAGGAAAAAATTAGAGTAAGAGCTCTTTTATAGAGCAAAAGGAGGAAAATGGGAGTTATATAGGACTCCATTATGACCTTACAAGCCTTCCAAGTGTGTGCAACTTGTGTCCTAATCTCTTACAAAGAGAGGTAAGTGTCTATCAAGTGGGGAAGGGAGAGTTACTTGTAAGTAACTCTAAATCCAACAAGTGAATTGATGAGGTGAGTGATACCTCATAAAGATAAGAATAAAATTTATTTACAAATATAATAAATACACACATAACTAAGACTTAGGATAAGCCTATAAACTTAGGAAGGACCCAAATTAAGGTTAATTCTTCAACAATAGTTACGTCTTCTTGTGGTTTTCATAGTTAATTTGTTTCATTCATTTTTTCTTTGTCTATTTCAATACTTTACTATCATATGCTATTTACAATATTTATTGCTTTTTATTTCATTTTATCTTAATTAGAGGTAATACACTAATTAATTCTAGATTGTAATAAAATTATTTTATTTAAATTAAAATATAGTTTGAATTGAATTGGATAATGATTTAGCATATCCAAATTCACATTTTCTATATATTGTTTTATGTTAACTTTGCATCAATTTTGAATTGAGATGGATCTTGGTTGGTATAAGGATTATCCTTCTCTTGTTCTATATTATTTTATAATTAATTTTCCGTTGTAATCTCCATAGAAACATCTATGTTTTCTATGAAAATCCCAATAATGGAATCGATTAGTTAAGATCTTGCATGGATAGAGAGATATTAGAAACATATCCCTCTAGCTTATGGAAACTTTATTTATCTTATAGAGGTAATTATTCATATAAGCTATACATGCCTATCACATATCCATTCTAAATTATTATGGATATATCTTCCTACAAAATAAATATGATACCTTCACCATTGGCATGTATTGCTCTAGTAATAGTCATAAATATGCATAATTGTGACTATACAAAATACGATACACAATGTAACAAACTTATGAGATGTAATTGTGTGGGTATTCCACTATGAACTCATGAATATGAATCATATACCTAAGAACCTAATGAAAATTAAAATGACAATTATACTTATTTTTAATGTCATTTTTATTCTCAAACATAGATTGGTGGTGCCTATATTGAATTCGAAAATACTGAAAATATAAATGAAATTGAAGAAAATAGGAAAAAAAATTAAACTAATCAAAGTAACACATCAAAACATACTTTCATAGAGACACAAGTTACCATGGAGAGACTCAAATTGAAAAAATACCAAATGAGTGTGTTAAGTCCTTCTCTTCTTACTATATTTTTCTCAAATGTCAGATTATTTCCTTCATGAGGCATTTATGAACATTTTTTTTATAATATAAAAATACTAAATCCATAAACTAATTCAAAAATTGATTATAAAGTTAGTTACACATGTAACCCAACACACAACACCAAACATAATCAAGGATAACTGCTAGGAGAACATTAATGTGTGCATGGATAAATCACTAATTTGGCTCTTGTCCAAACACATACTCAGCAACTAAATGTTAATTTCCTATGTCATATATATAATCTTACATATATGTATCCAATAAGAATCCATGAATGAATGAAAACTTAACGAAGAGACATTTACAACCATTAATATATCTATGTTATTTGTTTATGTAGGGTATAACTATTGGGGATATATTTAAACCTAATACATAAATGAATCAAAGATGATGGTATTTAAATATTTAACTATACGAATCACATGTTTTGTCACCTTTAATGAAACATTGACTTTATACATCAGGAACCTATTGAAGATTTAACATATATGATGTTTCAATCATCCTAATCCTAAATTCATCTATGTATACCCCTATATACTTTTATAATCAACCTTGTTGACTACATATATGTTAAAACCAATTTCCTATGATGTGTTACAAATGATACGAGAGGCATGTTTACATATTATTGGAATATTGGAATAGTTAGTGATTTTTTTATCAACATTGTATCATTTATAAAGTGATTTTTTTTTAAATAAAAAATATTAAAAGGATTGTAATGAATTCCAAAAAATCTCTTCCTCAAGCACATTGTA
>JARHVA010004656.1:1122500-1137500 GCA_037957365.1 Torreya grandis
ACATGTAATCTAACCATTATCTAATGTGATAAAATCATGAATTTGATAAATTAAATTTTGAAATTAAAATATCGAGTAAATGTTTTTAATGTTGGGTTTCAAAAATATAGATTAAGATTTCTCTCTATAAATAAATTATTTAGAGTTTTTCCTTATGTATTTTTTTAGATAAGAGATTTTTTATTTATTTAAATTCATTTTCCCTTGTCTATTCATCACTAAAAACTTTGATTAACTTATAACTTAACCCTTATAAATTAATAGTTTTTTTATTAAGGGTAAATAGGTGGGGCTGGCGGGGGAAGGGGTGGTTTGATAGGGACCCCATCCTTTACAAAGGAGGAATATATATAACAATAAAATTCTAATACAACACCTCTACCAGTTAAAAAAAGAGACTACCATAAAATAGTTGTAAAAAGGCAGCATATAAATAAGAAAATAATATGAAACCAAAACAAATACTATGGCCCTCCAAGTGGATTCAATTTATGGGAACAAAGAGTTATGCTTAACATATCTACAAATTTCTTAACAATACCTTTATTTTTTATTACTTGCAACAATCCATTCCCCACCTTCACCTATATTTGATGGATGATAATGGTTACTTTTTTATAACTCTACCTAGATATTTCATTTATATACAATTATAAATAATTCTATTACACTTTTACACTATTCATCTATACTTGGAACCATTATTTTAATCTATTTTTATATACTGGACAAAATATTATAGCTAGAGTTAATTTTGTATATGAATTGATTTAGTTTTGATATTCGATTATCTTGATTATGTTGTTTAGTTTAGCTTTGCATATTATTATATGTTGTAGGTACAATTGGTGCCATTTATGGGTGAAGGTAAAAACAAAATGAGCTAGGATGGTGGTGGCAAGGGATGAGGAATAAGGGCAACTAACACAGTGAAAAATGGATATTATATTGGGTCAAAAACACTTGTAGCATTCTATACCTTTTATATTATTATTATTTTCATTCTCAATCATCTTCTTGACTTTTTTTATAATGTATTTTACTTCATCTTCACTTTGTCTATTTGAATGATGTGTGGGATTGCTTGTGTTGTTTTTTATGCATCAATTTATGGTCTATCCTTTACCTTGATATTTTTGTGATCACTTCAATTTTTCATTCAATCTTTTTTATCAATGTCTACTTGATTTTCTCTTATATGAGCCTTGTAAATTTTAGTTCTTTATATATTTCTGATTGGTGTCAAGATTTAGAGTGTCATGGTTTGAACCTTACAATTATTATTATCTTGTCAGAATGTAATTATTATATTTGTGTGTCTTAGTATTATTCAAAGCCCTCTCACATCACTTTCCTTCAAGCTCCTAGAATGTGACCCTAAAAAAGTTATCTCTTAAGTAAAAATTACAAATAATAGCATTTCTTTGATAACTTATATTTGCCATGATAACTTTGGGTTTGTGGGCCTTTGACCGTAAATCAAAAACATATCAAGTATATTTTTTGGGTCATTGAATAATTTGATCATGCATTAATTATGGTCAATTTGGGAGGAACTTAGTTTGACCCCTAGTGCCATTTTAATTGTTTATCGATGGGGGTAGTTGAGGAGGAGGAGAGAGAGGGAGGGGTAGAGAGGATTAGGGAAGATGTGGAAACTCTAATGGAATGGCAGTAGTGAGGTGAAGATTTGATGGCATGAAAATAAAGCCTAGAGAGAGAATCAACCTGCTTGGGGTTGAGGTTAGAAAAGGAGCACTTGGCAAGAGCAAGTAAGCACAAAAAATTATTTTCTCTTCTAATAAATTGCAATAAAACAATTATGTTCTCCAATTATTATTTTTATTACAAAGAATGTTGTGTTCATTACCAGTTCTAAGGTAAAGTAGTATTAAAAACATTTACTTATAGGTTAATAAGGAAGTCGTATATCTTCTTGGTGAACCTAGAAGGGTTTGAATATGGATTTAAATTGATAAAAATCTACTACTTCCTCAAGTTATTAAAGATTAGTTCAAGTTATTTCAAGAGTTTTAGGGGTTGATAAATTATCTGATTCAGTTAAAATTTTAGCATAATATTAGTGGCACAATTATTAGGATATTATTTCTAGTTTTTATTTTTATTTACCATACTAGAATAAGGTGATTTTGTTCAACATTAGGCATATTATTGGTCTTTTATTCACACCACTTCATGGTTTTTTTGTTTGTTACCATGACTTGATATAGGGGAAGTTAATTTTATTTTTTCTAATAAAATGTTATGAATAAATTTTATGGGCTTTGGATGAATAATTATTGTTGGTATTTTTGTGAGTCTTCATTCTTAGAATATCATCCCTTTGGCTAAGTATAATGTTATATTTTAGTATGCCAATTTATGGAGAAATTTTTTAAATAATTCAATAGTATATACCTTAAGATAGGAAATTATTTGTTAGTAATTTTTAAGTTTTTACAATTTTGTTATTTTCCAGGTATTAAATTCAAACTAGTTATATGATAACCAGATTTGGAAACTTTGTCACACTAGCATGTTGTTGTAAATGACTAAATGTCCATATTTGGTCAAATGGTAATAAATAGTGAGATATTAAAACCTTAGTAGTTTGTTATGGTTTTAAATATTATTCATTTTTTTATGATTGGATCTTATTTGAATAAAGGTTCTATTTTTTTCTATCATGTTATACATGGAATATGTGATGAAGGAAGAGTGAGTTTAAATGAATAAATAGTTGGATTATAGAAACTCCTTTGAATGAAGACTAGGGTTGCCCAAAATTATTTAAGAGTGTCTATATTTAAATTTCATTATGAAGTTATCATTGTTATAACTACTACAAGTTAAGGCTCTTTTCCCTTATTATCCTTGCTTTCATTTTAAAAGTCCCAAACCCTCGACACTACCTCCCAGCTAATGGTTGGGGATGAGAAGGTTGACCAATTGGGGGGATCATAGGATGGTTCAAGACTAAAAATGGCTCGTATGAGGAAGAACACATGATTACTACTCATTTGGTTTCTTTTTGAGTGTAGTACTTTGTGATATTAATCCATTATTGATGTAATTGATGCAACATGTTTGTTAATGTATGATTTAACCTATTTAATATTCTAGATGGAATTATTTAACATTTTTTATGATTGATGTCACCCTTCATTATGTTGTATCGATTTACATTAGTTACTAAAATTCTAAATTTTAGTTGTTTCGAGTGAATATTCTTGCATACTTTATTTTCTCCATTATATATTTAGATTGGAAATTTACTTTAGGATGTATTATTATGTTTAAATCTATTATATTGTGTTATGTATCTCAGTTACTATCAACTATGAATGTGTCCATATAATGTTAAACCGAGTTGTTATTTTTCAATATAAGTATAAATTATTATTAAATCTTGTACCATATTCTATTATAGAGGAATTTAGACAGTTACGGTAATTTAATCAAGATGCCTTCTTATGTTACTATATGTTACAATTAGACACATAACAATCAATTATGTTTTGTTAAATGAGTAAATTGTGTACCTTGCTTAATAGTTGTCATCATTTATATTCTTACATAAATTGCCAATAATTGATAGTCACTGTATTATGTTTTCAATTGTTTATGACTTTCAATTACATTTGTTGCATATTCAATTGTTCAATCCACTTCTTGATCTAAGGATTGCATATAAGTCTATTTTATTATAATATGTTATGGTACTTAATTTAAACCTTATTAAATAGTTATTACACTTCTTGTACAAGTTTATTTTGCAATCTTACTTTGGATTACATAATATTAGTAGGAAGTTGATCCTTTATTTCATAACTAATGATATGATCTTAAACATATTTTTATTATGTAAAGAAATGAAATAAGTAAATGGATTGGAAAAGAGCTTGATGCTTACAATATTATGTTCAAATTTAGTTTTTTATTAAAACCATTATCACTAAAAACAATTTTAATTGCTAAGTATATCAATATTTATTACTAAGATGTTTACAATCTTTACTCAATTAAATTATAGATAGTCAGACTAATTATGTTTTATTTTTAGAAGGAGAACTATTGTCTTGTTTTATTTTAGTTATTGATGAATCTAGGTTGAAATAGATACACATATTAATTATCTTAGATATTTTATTTTATGGACTATAGGAAACCCATATAAATCCATCAGTTAAAAATTAATTTAGTTATAAGACTATTAGTAGTTGTTCTTCTAAATTCTAGTCCATATTATTTTTTTATTTACAACTAATGTATATAAATATTTGAGAATAAATATTGATGATAAATTGCACATTATGAGTGCACACTTTAAAAATTTAATAGATATAGTAAATCATGCTTAAGTTGATTATATAGGCCTATTAGTATTTTAGGGTATGATAATTATTGTCAAATTTCTAATTAAGAACAATGAATTTTAATGTTCCTACAAGAACAAATTTCAAAGGTTAATGAATTCCACAAAGGATTCTAGATTTACAATTTTAAAATAATGTGGCATAATTTTATTATTATTATTATTATTATTATTATTATTATTATTATTATTATTATTATTATTATTATTATTATTATTATTATTACTATTATTATTATTATTATTATTATTATTATTATTATTATTATTGTCATCATCATCATCATCATCATCATCATCATCATCATCATCATCATCATCATCTAATGACATGTAAATAATAATAGAGAAGTCTAAATATCTAGGTGACTATTTATAGGATGGTCTAATAAGAGTATCATTTCACTATAGATTTAAAGTATCATATCCATTTATAAACTTTATTAACTTGGAAATAATTATAACCAATTAACTAGTTAAAACAACAATTTATTTAAGTAAAAGCATGAAGTACGATGACCCTATAACCATATATCATGGTACATGATCTAAAATTAGGATAGTACCATCATGGACTTTTACATACATCAATTACATCAACATTCAGTTGCATCTTCAATGTGTATATGCATAGTATGAATTTTTAATTATATTTAGGTCAATGCCATTATTATATAGAACAAATTTATGAACTTGGCTTAAAAGTAAATTATTGTTTGTATAGAATTGATAACCTAAGTGTTAAACTTATCTATCTCAAGCTCAAATAAGGGAAAGTTAATTACCATAACATATACCATGTTTTTGTGGATGTCTACTACTTAGGTAAGACAAAGACACCTAGATGGTCATATAAGGAAGGTGTTAGCTACCATGCAATTCTATAAATTTTGATATGGATTGTATAATGATACACCCAAAATTGATTGAGGATTTTCCTAGGGCAATAATATTTCCCATAAAAAAATTTAGTGGGGATTACCCTGACTAAGGGTTCTATGCAAGTAAACGTGGTGATAATTCATATAAAACCAAAGTTCTAGGACATAAACCATTTCACATTCCACTATAAATTCAAAAAAATGGATGATAAAAAACATGGTTGTGGGTCATTTCACCTGGTATTAGAGCTTGTACTAAGTTATCAATTCTAAACACAGTTGAACATAGAAGAATTTATTTCTAAGATCTGCCTAAGAAATTATTTGGTGACTTCTCAGGAAAATGGTTAAGACCCTAGGTGGAAACAATTAGGTTTACAATGATCAAGGAATTGGTAGACCAATCTTAATAGGTAGATGTCAAAGCAAAGGTAAAATATGAGATATGAGTCATACTTACAAAAACCCAAACCAAATTAGGAATGAACCTATTCCCCATAATGATAATAATAATAGTTAATCACCAAATGATAATGTCGATAGGAATAACCCAACTAATAATTAATAATAAATCCTTCATATAATATTATCTACTTTGAATTCCATCCATGGCAAAATAAAAAATCAAGAGCAAAGGTTAAACAATCTTGAGGGTGATCCTCAGGAATAATTCCCTCAATTACAAGTTAGACAAATAGGGGAACAAGAAATTTAGGAAGTAAATATAATTATGGTATACCCCATCATCATAGAACTCAAAATATTCCCCAACCTAGCTTTACAAGTAAGGAATCACGGGATATAGCCAATGCTTAGCTTGTGAATCTATAGAAACACATTAACCTTCATGATATCCCATCAAATGTGAAGGCAAGGGTTGTTGTCTATTAGTTAAATGGTTGTAATTCCCTATGGTGTAACAGTATATATGCAATGTATGGGTATCATTATATGACCCTCACTTAGCCAAATTTTGAGAACCAATTTCTAAAAAGGTACTTAAGCGCAAATTTCAAGGAGCAAAAAATAACAGATTTTTAGCTAATCAAGCTATTGAAAATATGTCTATCCTCAAATATGATTTTTTTTTTAAAAATCTAATACATCATGTATATTACATGCATGATAAATATATGAGGATAACAAAGTTCAATTTAAGGCTAAAATAAATATTAATGCATGACATCAATATGACTAACTCTAAGACATTATCAATTGGTATAGAGACTACCAATAGGGTAGAAGAGAAAGAAAAGTATTGATAAAAGGCAAGAAAAGACTTTAAGATAATATACAGTAGTAAAAATCTAAGAACTCACCACCCCCATCAAAAAATTTCATGAAATGATACTAGAATTACAAGTTTCAAGGGAACATGTCAAGAATTTCAATAAATTTCGAGGTCAAAATAAGAATTTAAAAACCCAAGACATCTCTAAAAATTGGTCTTTGTCGAAGGACCAAAACAAAAATTTCCAACATGGACTAACCACAGGGGTAAACACTATTTTAGTATCCCCATAAATGACATTGGTGTGTCGGGAATGCGGTGATAACCATTATCATAAAGACAACCCAAAGATAAAATTGGGACAACCAATAGACCATAGAGTATATACTATAGTGGATAATCAAAAAGATGAATTTCAAGCCACCTCAATTGAGAAATAATCTTGAGAGTAATTTTATATCTATTTTAATTAATTTTGGTGTAATAGACAACTTTATTTCACCTTCTATAGTGAATAAATGCAAGCATAAATCTAGGCCATTGAGAGAAGGATGGGAAGTTAAGTTTGGTACCAACAATAGGGTATCTATCCAAGAATTCTTGGAACAATCAAATATATATGGGCCCCTTAAAGATAAGCATAATTTTTTTTTAACAACCTTCGAGTCTTGTGACATGATACTAAACATGGATTAGTTATAGTAATATGATGTAACACTTGATTTCCCTAAAAAAAAGGATGCAATGCACTGATGAGAATGGAGAACATGTTAAAATACAAGGTCTTCAAGGGATAAAAAGGTAAAAAAATATTTCATCACTATAATTAAATAAGGCTATTCAAAAAGGTTATAGGCTCTATGCAATCTAACTACAGGAAATTCCTGAGGAAGAACTATCTTGTTCAGATTTTCTTATCTTATAAGAAATTGTGGATATTTTTTGTAAAACATTATCTAGTTTCCAGTAAAATGGAGTTTTAATTCTCTATTAATATTATGTTACGGCTACCCTTGCATTAAAATTTCCTAATTTGATTAATGTGCATATTTGAAAGAACTAAAATTCCAATCACAAGAAATTTTGGACAATGAAAACATTCAACCAGGTGTGTTGCATTGGGATTCTCTGGTGGTCTTTGTAAAAAATAAAAATGACACTTTAAGGTTTTGCATCAATTATCATATTCTTAACAAAGTGATGATAAAAAATTGTTACCCACTACCCTATATCAATGATTTATTTGATCAGATGAAGGATATAGTAGTCTTTTGTAACATTGATTTATGATTTAGCTACATCAATTAAGGATCAAGGAGGAAGACATATATAAAACTGCCTTCTAAACCCGATATGGCCACTACGAGTTCACCATCCTAATCTTTGGCCTAAATAATTCACATGTAACAATCATGAATCTAACGAATAGTGTTTTCAATGATTTTTTGGAGAAGTTTATACTTGTGTTCCTTGATGACATCATCATATATTGTAAAAATGAATCCAAACATTATCAACATTTAAGGCTAGATTTTAAAATATTAACACATCATAAGTTATTTGGTAAGATATCCAAATGCCCCTTCTACCAATCAAAAATATGCTACATTTAATATGATTTCATATAAGGGAATAGCATTGGTCTCAATAAAAAATCAATAAATTCATGAGTGGATTTCTCCATCTAATGTGCATAAAGTATGTAGTTTTATTAGCTTGGCCGGCTACTATTAGTAGTTTATGGAAAATTTCTCTTATTTATCCAACCCCATTACATCCTTGCAACCTAGGGGAATAAAATGTTCATAGACACCTTAGTGCAAGGAGAATTTTAAAAGGCTTAAGTAGTTGTTAACAACAACCCCTATTTTGATTATACATGATCCAAACAATCATTTTGAGGTATGACCTACTTCTTCTAAGGAAGGCTTTGGTAGCATATTTATCCAAGAAGGTAATGTAGTGGCCTATGAATCTTGCAAGATTAAGTAAGATAAAAGTAACTCTTCCACACATAATTTATAAATTTATACCATTGTGCATACATTAAAATAATGGAAGCACTTTTCCCCAGGCAAACATTTCAAGGTAAAATTTGATCATTGAAGCTTAGAACATCTATTCTCACAAGATGACTTGAATTATTTCCAACATAGATGTCTCAAATTTATCAATAATTTTGACATTGACACACTTATGTGAAAGGTAAGGAAAATTACATAGCTAATGCACTCAATATTCATATATACCTTATTGCCTTGCCTATTCTACAAGGTAATTTTAGGAATACTATCCTAGAATAATAGCTTGATGATAATTATTACAAAAAATTAAGTACATGATTAGTTGATGATCCCTTTGTAAAAAGAATTGTTAATTTTTTGTTGAACAAAATCTATTTATAATTGTAAAAAGAATTGTTAATTTTTTGTTGAACAAAATCTATTTATAATCCATCAAAATAGAATTTTGCTACTTAAATCAGGTGGACTATGTAATATTATACTACAATAAGTGCATACAACACCACATTTCTCCCATTCAACGGTCACTAAAATGGTTATTGAACTAAAAAGGCTCTATTTTTGGCCTGGTATAAACAAAGATATTGCTAATTTTATGGTGAGTTGTCTAGAATGTGAGCATGTGAAGGCTAAACATTTCCATCCTAGGGGTCTACTATACCAACATGCAATACTAAGAAACAAATAGGTATGTGTTTCACTTGATTTTATTATAGGATTGCCTGAATCCCATAGATGAAATGACACTATATTGATAATAATTGACAAAGCAACCAAATTTGGTCATTTCATTGCTAGGAATTTGAATGACAATGTTGTTATTTTCATAGAATGCTTTGTGAAATAAGTGGTTTGATTTCATGGTATGTTAGAACTCATTATATCTAATAGAGATAATTTTTTCATAGCAATGTTCTAGTGAACATTGACCGTAGCCTTTAGTACTCGACTAAATTTTAGTTCTTCATGCCACCTAAAAATGGATGGATAAACTAAAAGATTGAACCAAGTAGTCAAAGATATATTGTACATGTATGTTATGTATAACAAACCAAGTGGGAGGATTATCACCTTTTAGTTGAGTTTGCTTATAATAAATCTTATAATTTCTCAATGAAAATGGCTCTTTTTGAGACCCTGTATGGATGAAAATGTATAACTCCACTTGGCTAGAAAAATGTATAAAACTAGGCCATTATTGGTCTAGAATTATTACTAGAATATGATGAGCAAATGGCCATAATACACCAATTCCTAAAGTCCACTTCTAATTAGAAGAAATGTTATGTTTATCTAAAAAAAATACCTCGTGAATTCAATATTAGAGAGAAGGTTTTTTAACATGTAAGGCCACAAAAAAATTATATCAAGTTTGGCAAAACCTCTAATTTGGTTCCTAAAGGACACAAAACTAGCTATGTTTCCTATTGGATGGCTATACCTCCTCTAGAAAAAAATCATGATGTATTCCATATTACATTACTAAGAAAATATGCACATGATCCATCTCATCTATTGGATGGGAAAAACTTGCAGGTTTTAGAAGAGGAAAATATGGAGCTAGATCTAGTGAAAATCCTAGGTCATTATAACATTAAATTAATAAACTAAGAAATCTATCAACTTTTGATATAATGGGACCCACTAAGTAACATAAATACCACATATGAGGATACACAACTGTTTAAGAAACATTATGATTAGTTTTTTTAAACTATCATCGGGATGGATCCTCTTTATGGGGAGGATGATGTTATAACCTAGCATGCATATTTCATTTCTATACTATTATACATATGCTTAGTACATTTTTACACTATTCATCTATACTTATAATTTTTATTTGAATCTATTTTTAGATACTCGACAAAATGCTATAGCTAAAGTTTATTTTGTATACGAGTTGATTTGGTTCAAATATTCAATTTTTTGCATTATGTTATTCATTTCAACTTTTCATATTATTATATATTATAGGTAGTGTTGATGTCTTTTTTTTATATACGTATAAGTAAAATTAGGTGGGATGGTTATGGATTCTATTGGTAGGGAGATAAGAAACAAGGGAAACTGATATGTACAAATAGATATTATATTGAGTCATAAACACATGTAATAGTCTTTCTATTTTATATTATTATTATTATTATTATTATTATTATTATTATTATTATTATTATTATTATTAATATTATTATTATCATTACTGATCTTTTCAACTTTTTTTGTTATTTATTTTACTTTGTCTTCACTTTATTTGTTTTAATGATGTACATGATAGTTGTGTTCTCACATATGTAGCAATTTACATTCTATCCTTTACCTTGTTATTTTTTTTATAACTTCAGCGATTGTTTCAATATTTGTAGGCAATGCATATTTTTCATACTCTTGTATGATCCTTGTAAATGTTAATTCCTTTCTTATCCATGATTGGTGACAATATTTTGAGTGTTATGATTTGACCCTTGGAATTATTATTATCTTGTTAGAATATAATTATTTTGTTCATGTTCATTGGTATTGTTCAAATCCATCTCATGTCACTTTCCTTCAAGATCTTATCAAGGGACCCTAAACAAGTTATCTCTCAAGTTTTAATTAGTAATAATAGCATTTATATGACAAATTAGATTTCCATGATAACTATGAGTTTGTGGGTCTTTGACCCCAAATAAAAACTTATCATTGCAAATTTCTTGTCTCATTGATTAATCTAATCATGAATTAATTTTAGTAGAATTGGGAGGAACTTAGCTCAACACCCAATGCCATTTTTATTGTTTTTAAATGGGGTTAGTTGATCAAAAGGAGAGGGAGGGAGGTGTAGATAGGTTTTGGGAAGAAATGAAATTCTTAAGGGCATGTTGGCAACATGAAGATGATTTTGGGAAAAAAAAAACCATGATTGAAGAGAGAATCAACCTTCTTGGGGATGGGGCTAGAAAATGAGGGCTTGAAAATAGGAAGTAAGATAAAAAATTCTTTCTCTTCCACCAAATTGTAAGAAAACAAGTAATTTCTAAAAAAAAATTCTCTTGCAAAGAATGTTATGTTCATTTCTAATTCTTAGGGAAAGTAATATTAAAACAAAATTACATGTAAATTCATAAGGTAGTCTTAAAAAATCCTCATGAACCTATTAGGGTTTGAATATGGATCTCAATTTATAAAAATCAACTACTTGCTCAAATATATTATTAAATATTAGTTCAAGTTGCTTCAAGATTTTTAGGGGTTTTAAAACTATTTTGTTTAGTTAAAATTTTAGCAAAATATTAATAGCAAACTTCTCAAGATATTATTTCTAGATTCTATTTATATTTACCCACGTGGAATAAGGAGACTTGGTTCAACATTAGGCATTTTATTGGTCTTTTGTTCACACCACTTCATGTGTATTTTGTTTGCTTCCCTAACTTGATTATGTGGAAGTCAATTTTTGTTTGGTTTGGTAATTTTTATGCATAAAATTTTATGGGTTTGCAATAAATACTTGTTGGTATTTTGATGTTTTGACACTTGGAATATCATGTTATTAATTGATTATACTATTAAATTTTAATAATCTACTTTAGGGAGAAATTATTCAAATGATTCATCAGTATATACCTAGAGATAGGAAATTATTTGTTTCTAATTGTTAAGTTTGTACACTTTTTTTATTTGCCTGGTATTAAATAAGCTACGAACCTACTATATGAAAATAAGATCTGGAAACTTTGTCACACTAGTAAACTGTTGCAAGTGACTAAATTTCCATACATGGTTAGTTGGTAATAAGTAATGAGATGTTTAAAACCTTAATGATTTGTTATAGTTTTAATTCTTGCTCAATTTTTTTATGAATGCATCTTATTTCAATAAGGGTTCTATTTTTTCTTAACCTGGTATACTTAGAATATGTGATTAAGAAAGAGTGAGGTTAACTAAACAAATAAGTGGATTCTAAAACCTCATTTTGATGAAGACCATGGTTTCCCAAGATGATTTATGATTTTTTGTATCTAAATTTTAATGTGAATTTTTCTATGTTGTGACTATTTCAAGTTAAGGCTCTTTATCCTTATTTCCCTTGATTACATTTCATACGTCCTAAAATAAGGACTCTACCTCATAGTTGATGGTTGGAAGTGGTAAAGGCCACCAATTGGGGTGCTCATAGGATAGGTAAGGATAAGATATCTTGTATGAGGAATACCACATGTTTACTACTGAGTTGGTTTCTTGTTGACTATGGTACTTTATGATATTAATCCATTGTTGATGTAGTTGATGCAACATGTTTTGTAATGCATAATTTAATTTTTTTAATATTCTATATGGAATCATATAATATTTATATATGATTGATATCTCCCTTTATTTTGTTATATCATATGAAATTAGTTACTATAGTTCTAAATTTTAGTTCTATTGAGTGAATATTCTTGCATACTTTATTTTCTCTATTAGATCTTTGGATTGTAAATTTATTTTTAGCTATATTATTATGTTTAAATCCCTTGGATTATGTTATGAATCTTGGTTACTATCAACTATAAATGTTTCCATATAATGTTGATCCTAGATGTTTTTACTGCTTAGTATGAGTATAAATGCTTATTAAATTTGATACTATCTTCTATTATATGGGAACTTGGAATCTTAGGGTAATTTGACGAACGCACCTTCTTATGTTATTATATGTTACAATTAGATAATTAAGAATCAACTAAGATTTTCTTAATGAGTAAATTATACACCTTTATAAATAGTTTTCTACATTTCTATTCTTTCTTATATTGCCATTAATTAATAGTCATTGTATTAATTGTGAAATAATTTATGACTTTCAATTACATTTGCTGAAAATTAAATTGTTCAGTCTACTTCATGACTGCTAAAGATTACGTACAAGTTAATATTTATATAATATGTTATGGTACTTAGTTTTAACCCTATAAAATAGTTATTCCAATTCATGTGCAAGTTTATTTTATCATCTTACTTTGTCTTACATACTATTAGTAGGCGATTGATCCTTTATGTTCATAACTAATGATATGATCTTAAACACACTTCCTTTTCTTAAATCAATAAAATGAGTGAATGGATTGGAAAATAACTTTTTTCTTACAAGATTATGTTTCAATTCAATTTTATCTTAAAACCATTATCACTACAAACAAATCCAATTTGAATTACTAAGTATGTCAGTATTTATTTCTAAGATCTTTAGAATATTTACTCAATGAAAATATAGTTAATTAAGTTAAATATATTTTATTTTCAAAAGGATAACTCTTGTCTTAATTTCTTCTAGTTATTAATTAATCTGAATCAAAATACTTAGAAACACAAATTCTCTTCTTTTTTCACAATGATCAAATTATATCATTCTCCTTGTATGGAAACTTAATTAAAGTAGATATTTTATTTGATGGACTACATTAAGGCCATATAAATCCATAAATTTATAATTAATTAAGTTATAAAGCTATTAATAACTTTTGTTCCAAACTCTAGTCCATATTCTTTTTTTATTCATAACTAATACATATAAATATTTGAGTATAAATATGTGTGGTTTCCTCCTATAAGTGAACACTTTCAATAGTTTATATATATATATATATATATATATATATATATATATATATATATATATATATATATATATATATATATATATATAATCATGATTAAGTTGATTATATACGTCTCTTAGTATTTTAGGGAAAAATAATGATTGTCAAATTTTTAATTAAGCATAATCATTGTGAACATTCCTACAGGAATAAATTTCAAAGGTTAATGAATTCAATAAATGATTAAAGATTTTAAAAATTTAAAATAAAGTGGAAATATTTTATTATTCTTAATATTTTGACCAAGTGACACTAAAGAATACTAGAGAAGTATAAATTTCCAGGTGACTATTTACAGGATGGTCTAGTAAGAGTGTTATGCCACTATAGATTAAAAGTATCATAGCCATTTACAAACAATATTGACTTGGGGAGATTTTAACTAATTAATTATTTAAAATAAAAACTTATTTAAGTGAAATTATGATGTAGAATGACCCCATAACCATAGATCATATTCCAATGATCCAAAATAGTGATAGTACCATCAAGGCCTTTCACATACATCAAGTACATAAACATTCAATTGCATATTTAAAGTGTATAGGCATAGCTAAAATTCTAAAATCTATTAAAAAAATGCCATTATTAGATAGAAAACAAGTTATGAACTTGGATTAAGATTAAACTATTGTTTGAATAACATTCATAACCTAAGTGTTTAACTTAGCTATCCCATGTTCAAATAGGTGCAAGTTAAATACCAAAGCCTATACCAAGTTCTCACGGATGTGCAATGCTTAGGTAGGATATGGGTACCTATGTGTTCCTATTGGAAAGGTGTCTACCACCATGTATTTCTAGATATATTTTAATGGACCACATATTGATACACCCTAAATTGTATGATAATTTACCT
>JARHVA010004656.1:1142500-1185000 GCA_037957365.1 Torreya grandis
AATTAGATCCTTCTAAATCATGTGGCTTACAAAACTATCATCTACAAAAAGCATTAAAGTTACAATAGATACCAATTAACATAGAATTAAAAAAATTATTATTCATAGACATATACATATAGTGTTGTAGCATATACTATTGGGGAAATGAAGGAATGGCACATATCCAAAGACCGGTAGGAATAGGTACAATAAATAAAATCTATTTAGTGTAAATAATTTTTGTTTTAAATGTTGATGATTATGGATAAAAATGATACTAATATAAATATATAGGCTTCGATTTGTTTAAGCTAGGTTTTTTCATGAAATATTAATGGGGTGATAAAATATTTAGTGGGTCCTAAAAATTATAGTCTTCCATGGATATATTATAATAATAATAATCAATAAAAAAATAAACCAAAGGTTAGAATGAAAAATACTAAAATCAAATTCCAAAAAGGAAATATTTTCCATGGATTTAATGAATTATAATTGTTAATGTGCGTATTATACCATTGGTAAATCAAATTATACTTATCCATAGAGAACATTCTATCAATTCATCATCATCATCTGAAGATTTAAATAAAGAATTGTTGGAATAAAAAATGGTTGATGTAAGTAAAAAGACACATAAAAATTCCTTTGTTGGGAATCATGCTTTTAACTAATACTTTGCTTTATGTATTTGTCATTTTCATTTATATCTTAGTGTAGTTGTTCCAGAATAGATTTTAGTTTTGTCTAAAATAATGTCTCTAGAATTTTATTTCTTGCCTATAAAATTGTGTAAGTTCTTTGGGATGGGAATGAGAAAATTGAGACAGTCTATGTAATATTTGTTTTATATTAGTATAAAATCCTTTAGGCTATTAGTCTATAACAAATTTACTTATTTTTTATCAACTAAACTACTTATGCTAAGAATTGAGTACAATTGTATATGCATATTAAATCATTGTTCACTATTTTGTTCCTTAATCTAAAATATGATACCAAAATGATTTTTTATTACATATTTTAATTGATTTATAGTATAAACAATTATTCGGTATGGCTATAATATTTTAAAAAAAAATTGAGTCTCATATTATATTGGGTATTTTTAATATCAATTAAATTGAATAGTCTTTTTATAATATAAAATGTGTAATAGTAGCATTTTAATGTAATGAATTATTATTTGATTATTTATAATTCAATTAATCATTTAATTTGTAAATTTATATTTTGTTAATATTATATATATATATATATATGATGGATAAACCAATTATATTAGACATATTATGCATTATAATTAATTTTTGAGTTATTTATATTATCAAATATTTATAGCTTCCTTTAAATATAATAATTTATTACATAGTTATTTTAAATTAAAAATTAAATTTATTTGAAATTAACTCTATATTATTCTTATTAATATTCTCACTATAGCTTGACATGTAATTTAGATATAGGTAATAAATAGATTTTGAAAGAACTCAGATCTTTGTAAATTTGAACTAAAGAAAAAAAATTTAAGGCTCAAATATAATGCCTCTAAAAGTGACCCATAGAGTTGCACAGAGAGCCAAACAGACAATGGACAATAAAAAGCAATAATATTATATGGCACACTCAATATATTAATTCATACGAATGATTACAAATATATAGGAAATGAGTTTCTTATATTCAGGGTGGTGAGATCCCTATAATCTCTCAACCAAATAATCTCTCCACTAACCAAACACCATATATGAATATATTGTTACTAAAAATATATTCGAGTAACTACCAAACTAAATAAAACTAACCACGTATATTATTATTATTATTATTATTATTATTATTATTATTATTATTATTATTATTATTATTATTATTATTATTATTATTATTATTATTATTATTATTATTAAACTCTATTAGTGTAATATTGTGTTAACAATAATATTTACATTATTACACATTAATAATGTGAACACACCTCAACATTAACCCCCTTGTAAAAATTATTAATTATTGTCTATAGCCCCTTAATGTGAGCATGGAGAAAACATACATCTTTAGGAACTACCCCAAATAGAGTGATATGTCAATGCATACTTTTAGGTTTACATAATATTATCTAAATATTGATGTCTGAATCTTACTGCACATGACCACTACTATGGGAAGAATGTATCCTACGTTTACTCCAATGAATTCAATAGACATTTTACTATCTAGTTATATCCACAAAAAAGTAAAGTAGTTAGATGATCTCTATAGTTAGAGGATTTCTACAGTTAGTTTCCCTCTTATACAATTATTACCAGATTCCATTACATCTACACTCTCCATTTTCTCCAACTATCAAAAGATTTCCAAACCAATACACACAACATTAGAAAAATAAAATATCATGAGGAATAAATCATTTTTATCATCTTATGTATCCTATATTAATATTTGTTGCCACTCAAATAAAAACAATATAGATAGTTTTCACTACCACTAAAGAACTATCCTTGGCATTAGTTGATTTGGTGCAAAGCACATCACATTGAAAAAATGAAAAAAAATACCACACATGTAAACATAAATTTGTCTTTATTCTTGTTCAAACACACACACAAATATCACCAAATCATTTGGGCCCCATCATTAGTGACTGATGAAAGAATCTGAAACCTCCAGCCTCTATTTCCTTCATCTTCTAGTGTAGTGAAGTTGCTTACTCAACTGATGAAGTCAACATATGCTCTAATGGTTTTGGAAGGTTCTATACTAGTTACTTCCATATAAATTGGAACTCCCACATACATAACTAACACTTTTAACATTTGACTTAGGACATTACATACAAGTGATAATGTGTCCTTATATATTTGAATACTTTTGACTATGAATCTAACTCTTAACTTTGACACTTTTGATATTTTTTACAATGGACCCAAATAATATACAATATACCTGACTAATAAAAATGATTTTGACACTTTGGGTTTTGGACAATTTTGACAATTAAAAAGATTAAAGACCTTGAAATAAATCCAATTAAAGATTATATTTAAATAATCAAAGGACTTGATTATTTAGATGACATAAACAATCTTCCTCAACTAAACTAGATTTTTAAAAGACTATAAAAATTTAAGCAAATTAGACTTAATTTTTAAAAAAATGTATAAACATATATGTTAATAAAATTTACCAAAACTAAAGACTAGATAACATCTAAAGATAAAACAAAAAAAAAATGAATCAAAACACTACTACTAATTTTATAAATCAATTTAAATGAAGAAATTACCATAAGACTCTTACAAAATGAAGGACATCAAAGATATTAGACCAGGTTCAAACTAAGGAGTGGTCTTGATGTTATAGCCACCATATGAATAGGTGAGACACAAGTGGATTCTATAAATGGGATGTCGTATGATCTTCAATGGAAGTCTCATTGATCTAGGAGGTAAGTTTCATACATATTTGCTTACTAGTTCAGATCTACATAGAGAATCAATGATATTAGAAAGAGGAACTTGATAGTCTTTACTATATAAACTGTTAATGAAATTAGTATAGTATAGATAGTTTATAAGTATCTTCTTTTATAATTATGATCCATAGTTTTGATCCCACTGTCTATTAATAATTAGGATCAGATATGAGAAAAAATATGAATCATTCTAAATGCATGGCTACTCTTTAAGATTTAAAATTTTGATGTATAAAGTTTTGAATATATATAGCACATGGGCTATGTAGAATCATTGTTTGATAAAGATTGATGGGCTGAGATATTATTTCCACTAAATGAGAATTTTAGAATGTACACGCAAGAATATCACTCTTTTGATTAGAATGATATTAGATATAATGTGATCTTTGATTACATATGCCACATTATATAGGCTTAGTACACCATAAGTCTAATCAACCATAAGACAAGTTGACTAACATAAGATCTCAAAAATGATAAACCAAGGCAACATAAAATATATGGACTACCCCTACCATTCAATTAATTTTCCATTAAACTACAACATGTTCTGATGCCACGTATGGGCAAAAATAGAGTTGCACAGAGAGCCAAACACATCGGTGAGAATAAAAATAAATAATATCATACTACACACTCACTGTATTAATTCATATGATTGATTATAAATATATAGGAAATGAGTTTCCTATTTTTGTGATGGTGAGATACCTATAATCTCTCGGCCAAATAGTCTCATGACTAACCAAACACTATATATGTATATATTGTTACTAATAATATATTCGAATAACTACAAAACTAAATAAAACTAAGCCCATATATTATTGTTAGTATGCATGTTGGTATTATACCAACACAACTCTATTAATGTAATATTGTGATAACAATAATATTTACATTATTACACATTAATAATGTGATCACACATCAACACTTCAAACCTACAAGGAACTAGCTATCCATATAGCAACCAACATAGAAAACTAGATAGTAAATCTTAACAATAACTAGTAAACATTTAGCCAAAAATCTCTTACTTCTAGCTAACTATAAAATAGGATCTTGCAGAAAGTCTACATTGAAATCTACCTTTTTTAACTCTTGAGAGGGATACCTTTGTTAATTCTTCATTTTTTCTTCCTACACAATAGATAACAACCCTTTTAATCATCTTGATTTGAAACATGAAAGAAAGGTATATAAATTTTGATTTCACTTGAATCTTTGCCACTCCTAATAAAACATCCCTCTTTAGATGGTGACCTTGAATCCCAAGAATAGGAACTTGGGGCTACCTTAATATCTTCCTTGGATTTTATTATTGAAATTATGACATTATTATTTTCTAAATCTGATTCATCATCCTCAATTTTTGAATTATCAAAAGTGAGAATGACTAGTAGGAAAATCTTTCCACCAAGTGCAATCCTAAGTTATTTTGGAGCTTCTATAATTATTAGTTAAATGACTGATCAAAATTTAATTGTGGCAATAAAATGTTAGGCCCTCATAGTTGAGCGGTTGGATCCATGAGTGGTCTTCTCCTTCTAGCTCATTTTTAAAAATAAACTCCTTGAAAGTGTCCAAATTGACTAAAAATATTCCAAAGGTTGTGTGTGAAAACATGGATATTGTTGGATTAACCTGATGAAACTCTCCAATGCAATTACCTATGGCCTTAAATCATAGGTTTGATCAAAACTGTAATGAAAGATGGGGGAGGTAAACCCAAATGGATTTTATATTAAAAATTTTGGTGAGGGGGTTGAATTTTGAAAATCATGTCTTTATTATAATGGGATGATGATAAAAATCCACATCCTATTTTGAATTTTAGATTTATCCTCAATATTGTTAAAAACCACAATGAAAAGGCTACAGCTTGAAATACTATATTTTAATAAACCAACAATTTACATGAGACGTAATATGTTGTAAATTTATTTTCCTTGGTACTTACATATTTTTTATTGCATATCAAATATAGAAAAAAATGAAAATACCTAAATAAATGATAAATTTATAGTTGAGTTAACATGAACAACACTATAATCTATGATAGAATAAAAATTAATATGTCACAATTCATCATAAATATTTCAAATTTTATACTATTAAGGAATCTAAAACCATATGTTAGATATCTTCTTAAAATCTCTTGTTTGTATTTTACATCTTTCTTATTCAAACTATTTACAAACCAATTCTTTCAATCTATTTGTGTTTGCATACATATATATATATATATATATATATATATATATATATATATATATATATATATATATATATATATATATATATATAATTTTACCTCTTTCTTTTTTGAACTATTTACAAACCAATTCTTTCAATCTATTTGAGTTTATATATATATATATATATATATATATATATATATATATATATATATATATATATATATATATATATATATATATACACACACACATACATACACATACACATACGCACACACACACACACACACACACACACACACACAGATATACATATACACATATACACACATACACACACACACACACCCACACGCGCGCGCACACACACACACACAGATATATATATATATATATATATATATATATATATATATATATATATATATATATATATATATATATATATATATATATATATATATATATATATATATATATATATATATATAAAAGTATAAAATTCTATTATGACTTTGAATTAGGGATTAAATTTGATGGTCACCTCTATCTGTCAAGAAATTTATTTTGTGATGGTTTTTGAACTAATGTCACCTTGCATACGACATTCATTTTTCATTTTTGACTTTGATAACTTTTATATAAATACAAAAATATATCTTTTCATATAGGAGAGATTTTTTGTGTAAATAGAGAAAAATAAATTCAAATATTTAAAAATTATCATAAATCAAAGAAAGATTTGTGAAAAGTAACTTTTGTATATCATAAAAAAACTTGTAGTATAGAATAGAGAAGTAACATTACTATTTATATTTGAGAGTGGATATTTATGAAATAATTATGAATATTAATAATTAAAGAGAGATTTTTGGAAAAAACTATAGAAAAACTTCTAATAAATATATTATAAGATCAATATAAAAGGTACTCTAAAAACAATTTCATAATTATAGAGTTTTTACTCAGAAAATCTCACTAACCAATTGACAAGAAAAGCTTTTTTGATAGCTCTTAATTAAATTTAAGTACAACTTATCTAGATATAAATATCTACTGACACATTAGTTATTTTTGTATTACCTTAAAATGAAAATTTTGAGAATGTTATAACCTAAATAATATTTAGGTTCACTTCCTAATAAAAACACCTCACACATCAGAGTTTAATATTATTGTTGTGACTAAAATTTGAGCAGTGGTAGGAGCTTTAAAATAAAAAAAGATTCTTAATGTTAGTTAAGATAAATAATTAATGGGGTTAGTTTTATTTTTCAATTCATTGGCACTAGTAACAGAGACAATACTTCATTAAACATGACAGTCGATTTGAAGGGCTTTTTGGCTTGTTCCCAAACAATTTTACCAATTTGGCATTTAATTGAGTGTACTGAAATGTCAACACCATATTATAATCTTTGGAATATAATAGAATATTTAACTAAACTGCACTGAAATGTAAATAATGATATCCTTGGAATAAAATAGAATATTATTATTTCAATGTGACAACAGGTTAATAAGACTACTAGAAAAGTACATTTCAAATAAAGGATATATTTTTTTAAAAAAATAAATAGGTAAACATATTTTTATTTCTTTCAAAAGAACAAAACAATTTTTGGAATCCCAAAAATTAAAAGAAAACAGCTTAAAACCTCTAAGAAGTAAAAATATATTAAAATAAATTGAAGAAGCTGCCCAGAAACAGAATCCTATTATGCATGTAAACTCAATGACATCTATGGTCTCAATCTGTATTAAATGGAAAGATTATGAACTGCTTTATATGTTTAGGATGGTAAAGTGGCATGTAAACTAACTTAAAACCTAACCCTGATTTGAAAATGTGAACTCAATCACATCCATGGTGTGGTAATCTGTAATTACGGAAACAATGAAACATCCATCCATTAAGTTATCATTTGCTTGTTTTGATCGCATGAAAATCCAAAAGGAGAACATAAAAGAGAATGAAAATCATAGGGAATACTCACTAGGAGGCCTGAAGCGAAACCCACAGTAACGTTGTTAACCATGGAAAAAGCAGCTAGCTCCAAATTGCCAATGTGGCCTACAAAAGCTTGTGTAATGATGTTCAGCCCAAACGTTGCAAGTTGGCTGAAAATAATGGGTCCTAATTATATAATACATAAGATTTTTGACACTTCCAAAACTTCAATGACAATTACGGCTTTAGAGCACTGCTGAGTGTCTCTTCCTCCATATTTTATTTCTCCTCGACAGACAATGTTTGTATGGCATAATACGTAGTTATAGAGTAGTAACTGGTGTATAGTTGGCCTAGTGAGCTACTTGGTGAGAGTCAAGAGGAATTTAAGGACCAGTTCGTACATACTGCCATGAACGATTATGCAAAACAGCAACAGTCTGTAAACAATAAATGCATTATGACGGGCACGGGCACTAACTAAACATTGACGAGTTGGGGATTAATAGAAAAATAAATGTTGGCACAATGGAAAGCATTAAATTAGCCAATTACAGACAATCTAATTTAGCAAATAAATCCCGAGTCCCTAAGACGGATGGATCATGTAGGTTGCTCGTAGGGCCTACTGCCTAGTTTGAAACTTAAAACGGGTGATTTTTTAATGTGAACGTCATATTGATGGGTTGTATGATTTTTTACCTCTTTTAATATAATTAAAAATATAATTTAATTGTATTTAACAATTAAAAACCGAAAAAATATTTAAGCTACTGTTAAATTTAATCCCTGATTTGAATTTTAATCACCTAACATGTCTTTTGAAGACATCATCTTCCCAAATCTATTTTTGACGTATCATAATTTTTTTCTACTAAAATGTTTGAAAGGGATGTCGTGGCATGGAATGCTATGATTGCAGTTTTGCTAGAATCGCAGAATCGAAGTTTCCTGGAATTCAATGATGTGCCCAAAGTGGTAGATTAATAGAGATTGCACTCAATATTTTTGAAAAACTGCTGGCGCCTAATGTGGTTTCCTAGAATGTGCTAATTGCAGGTCTTTCACAAAATGAAAAAGGACAAAATGCACGACAACTATTTTTAAAAATGGCAGACAAAAATTTGGTAGCATGATCGGATGAACTGGGATTTTTTTTTTTAGTGTAAGTTTTTAATTTAATAGTAATTAATTAGGTTATTGGTCCTCATATAGGGCACTTAATTGTTATAATCCTGCGATAACGATACCATACTCAGTCAACCCAATGCTTAATTAAAAGCAACATCATTCACGTGAAGTCATTAATTCCAAGGACAAAGGACATAAAAACAAAGGCTGAGGTTTAGCGTATAGCTCAAGTAAAAGCGACATAATCGATGTGAAGTACAGTGGAAGTAATAATACAATTTAGTATATAGTTGGGTTAAATGAAGTAGATTGATTTGATTGTGCTTAGTGTTTAGTTTGACCATGACAGTTTCAAATTGAATTATCAGGAGTCTCGCTCAATCCAGATCATATTTACGGAGGATAGGTGTGAATTATAATAACCGCTTCAAACTTAACTGAGTAGAAAATGCAGAAATAATACCATTACCCTAGGTTTTTAAAAAACACACACACAAATATAATGAAACAATTTACTTCCACAAAACTGTGAGCGCGTAATCTTCGGCACTTTGTTTGCTGAATTCGTCCCAATCTTCCTCTACAAGGGCAACTGATTCGTGCCTTGCCATATCCAAGCATTGAAATTGACGTACCCAATCAACATACTGTTTGTTATTGTGGGTTTCTTCCATTCCTTGTTCATCAGAGACGGTAAAACTCTTTACGGATTGCATAGTACTCTCCATATCAGAATACAGAGTACAGTCCGCAGATGATAGCTCGTTCGAAAATAAGCAGCTGTCGAATGCATATTGAAAATGTGGGAATTGGTGATCGTTTAAATTGGACACACAAAAGGAAGAATATTTTCCAATAGCTTCCATGGAAGCGGATTCAAGCTCAACAATATCATTGGTCACAGTAGGGCCGACAAACTCAAGATGACTATCTGTGATAAATTCGTCGACCAAACTCTCATACCATGATTTGCAGGTGTGTGTATTTTGTGTGGCATCACTCGGGAAATTGAAGTCTTGGTGATCCGAACCAGCATTATCATTACGTACACGATTGTGGGAGGTTTTTGCAATTCGTACTGCTGTTGTTTTTACAGGAATAACCTTGCATGTATAAAGATCTTGTGAAGGAGATGGAGATTTTGATCTGGCATTGACTGTTTCGATTTTGGGAGCAATAGATCGGATGTTTGGCAGCTTCTTACTCAGACGAGTATTCCAGTAATTCTTGATTTCGTTGTATGTTTGTCCCGGCAGTCGACCTGCTATTAGCGACCACCTGAATATACAAGATGAAATAGTGGGAAATAGAAAATGTTAAAGATAAATGTATATATAAGGCCCCATTATTAGATACGGAAGCATTCATGTGATACCTGCTGCCAAGGAATCCACATAGTTTAATGATGAACTCCTCAGAAATGTTCCGCGCTTGATATCAGGGCGGAGATAATTCAACCAACGCAATCTGCAACTCTTCCCGCACCGCTTGAGGCCTGCAATGCTTGTGCTTATTTTATATTAATTTTTAAACCAATAAAAATACAATATAAATGCTGAATGTTCTATTACTAACTCTCATCACTTAGAACATGCTCTTGCTTATAAGCCAAAAAGAACATTAAATATTAAACTATCCAGCAGATGCCAAATATATAGAGATAGATTCATATCAAATAACTGCATTGGAAGTATGGCAATCGTATACAGATGTTCTGATAATCTTTGCAACTTTTGATTTCGCTAGTCAATGAAATGTGCATGTGTTTTATAAATAGGCAAACCCTTCATAGTCTTTGCTAAGAGAACCCAAAAACAATCAGTTGTGTCCAGCAGGGATATTTATGGTTTTTTTTTTTTTTTTTTAGGTTTTATTATGTTGAATTCAGTATATATATTTTATAATTTATAAGACATGTATTTTAGTTTTAGAAAACCAACAAAAAAATAAGATGCAGAATTTTAATTGACCACTTATTGCAGAACACACAGCACAAGGAAAAAAATGATCGTAGAATGAATCAAGATTTTTATGTATATTCTTCGTTATTTTAAGTTATCGGGTTTTATCCCAGTTACCAAGGCAAAACCTGCGATTTTCGAAAGTAACCGTTATCGAAAAATCGCAGTTTTTGTTTTGGCAACGGGTCAGTGGTTTTCCGACAATCTACTTTTCTGAGAAAAATAAAAAAAATCACAAATACCCACCGGGTACCGTATTTTTTAATAAACTGAACAAAAGTTAACCTGCACTGTTTCTGGAACTGCATAATGTAATAGAACAGTTAAATCAGCTGCTTTCAGGGGGAGAGATCTCCAGCTACCATCGCCATGAATTTTGATATATTCAGTCAAAATCTTGTCCTCCTGGGTAGTCCAGGCCCCGCGATTGAGGCCTGCATCTTTGGAACAGCAAGGAGCCCTACCCATAATAATTACCTTCTTAAATCCTTCCGTTGGTATTCAGATATATAGTCACTATATTAAAATGCATGCCTAGAAAATGTCATCAGTGAGAGTGTATTTTAAAAGTATTTTCTCACCCATTCATTCGCTCTTCAAATCTGAAATCGCGGTCTTATCATAATCGGCCGACATTGGATTTGTTGACAACTTTTACGAGTAAAACTCTTAAGGAATCAAATTAGGAAAAAATTGCTGTCACTGCTTCACCACCGCTGGGGGCCCACATTGTTTTGTCAACCTCCTCACGATTCAGCAATCAGAGAGCCGTCGTGGAGATGCCACGCACCGTTTTCCTTTATTAATATTTGCTCGGCACGTATCTCTTCGAATCTTTACGAGATAATAGTGTGAATTAAGATTTAATAGTTTTGTCCTCTGGATGATTTATATAATAGCTTCTCCACCTTCCCATCCAGCAATTGAAGCCATGATAGTCAAAGGAGGAGCGGTCAACAATTACCTCATTGAAGAAGTGTCCAAGGAAATTTGTCCCAAAAGTTTATCACGAGGTAAGGATTCTGCCCCTGATATTGTTCTTTCTCAAACTACATTTGATTATGCTTGTCAATGGCTAGAACAGTTATGCCTCATAGGCCACTTTGTTGGGCACATTTCTTCCGAAAGTATGTTCAAATCTTGGGTTCAGTCCACTTGGGTGGGCCACGGCATTAAGATTGAAAGCGTCCAAACATGACCCAAGGATTCTTTCTATTAAAATTTGCCGACCCCACCCATGGAGGTGTCATATTAAACAAGTCATCCACCTGGTATGTCAGAAAATCCCTCCTAGTGTTATCCCCTTAGAATAGAGACTTTGTTGTCTTAGAGCAAGCAACTCTAAAAGTCCTTGTCTAGGTTGAGTTTTCAGCTTTACCCCTGCCTTACTAGCTAGTCTTGGACCAAACAGTTGGTTCCATAGGCCGAATTGTCACTCATGAATCCCAAAGATTCTACTCAGCCCAGCCGCAAAGGAGGGTCTTTGTGGAAGTTGATCTTTTTAAGGACCTCAAGGAATCTGTTAAAATGTGAGTCAGTGATTCCCAGTGCTCTCAAAGAATCTTGTATATCAATATGCTTGACACGTGCTTTCATTGCCAAACCACATACTAAAAGATTAAGGACTATCCATTGCACCTCCCTCACAATAGTTCCCCCACCAAGATGAAGGATTCGTCTTCGAAGAATACCCAAGAAGAAAGATGGCAAACTATTTGGGGAAAAGGAGAAATCATAACAAGGGTCCTTCATAGGTAGGTAATTGGAATATTAAAAATCCTTCCTCTAGTTCTGTGCCTTAGGGGCCTAAACCCTCAGTGCCAATGAACAATGAAGTGCCTCATAACACGATCCCCATCAAGAAACCATCATCTATATAAATAGCATCATCTCAGCATCATTTTCAAAACACACCCATGACAGTGAATGTTTTTTCTAGTTCTCAAGTTTCATTAGACATCTCTACAAACGGTCTAGCTTTCCCATCATACTTCACTCAGAATGGTGTTGGTAAGTGCTCACACAACCCCTCCCAGAACTCTTTGATTTATTCTGAAAGCCCCATTCAATGGGATATTTCTATAAATTTAGAGTACACAATTGAATTTCCCTAGTAGCCAAAATTTCTCCAAGCCAACTAGGGGCATTTCTTGAAGAATATATATGAATCCATTGAAAAGATAAATGAAGAGGATATGTCTCTTGACATCCATAATCAAAGAATTGTTTGTCATGGAATATTTAGGGTTTGATAGACTCAGTCTAAAAGTATGTGGTTTGATATCTCAGAAGTAAATTTGTAGATTTAGATATTCTATACCTTCAAGAAGTGAAGGTGATGGGTTTCCTTCTCACAGTTGCAACCAAAGTTATTTGGCCTAATAATTTATTGCTTTTCACTAAAAATGAGGTAGGTTATGGTGGCATTATGATATTTATTATGCCTAAATGGTATACCCATTTTATGACGTCTTGAAAGGACCCTTCGCACTATGTCATATGCATCCTATTCAAAATCTAGAATCATTCATTTAGAATTATTAATGTTTATGCCTTGAATGACACTCATGAGTGTACAACTTTATGGCGATGGATTGTTGATTCTCTTCCTTATGTCATTTGGATAATTTGTGGAGATTTTAATATGGTAGAACAATTAACTAAGAATATTGGTAATCAACATATGAGCTGGGCTACTAGTAAAAGGGAGGCATGGTTATATATACAAAATAAATTTGGCCTACATGACCCTACTCTGGGTGGAAATCCACTCAAAATACTTGATACACTTGGACAAATCTTTGAGGTGGGTCTGATTGCATCCTTAAATGGATTGATCGTGCCATGATTTCTTTTCAAACATACTTCTCCTCTGATAACATGTTCTCATCAGTGGTGGAATTCCTACCATATTTTACTTTATCTAACTACTCTTTGATGAGGTTTTGTATTACTTGGCTATTTAAAAATCCTAAATTTCATAAGATGTAATTCTTTCTTAATATGTCCCTCTTGGATCATGGGCCCATCAAGGCACACATCAGCCAGGTCTAGAAACTTGTTTCTAAGTCTATTCGGTAGCCAACGTAGACCCAGTGGTCAACAAATGCTATCAATCATGTGGATAGATTTATGTACATCTACATGTGATAAGTAGCCAATATTTGGTGGCAATCCTACTCTGCCAGCTCTTCCAAATTAAGTCAGGTAATGGCCTTGCTAGAGTAACATCCATTCAGTGAAAGCTTCTAGCTATGGGTGGCTAGATTGCACTATAAAATATAAATTGTTGATTAGGAGAATTACCATGGTGTTCAACTTCGATCTCATATGCATTAGCTCAAAGTGGGTGACCAAGTCTCCAAGGGATTCTTCCACATGTTCAAGGCTAAATCCACTATCCAAGAATTAGTAACCTTTCAGGATAATGGGCATGATTGACAAAGACACCTAAGATGGTCAAGACATTTACCAAACATTATCAAAAAGTCTTTTCTGCCCAACTACCATCTATGGAAAGCCACCAAGCCCTAAATTAATGCCTCTCAATGGTGACCACTAAAGTTTCCTCCACCTAATGGGTCACTTATGATAAGTTCCTTTCACGAGGATCTCTTCAAAGTTGTGATGCACATGGCCAATGACAAAGCCGAAGATTATGATGGATTCCCTTACGAATTGTAAAATAAAATGTTGCATACTGTGGGGATTGACCTTTACCATGTCTACCTCAAAAACTTTGAATAAAATACTTTAGGCTTAGCCATCAACAAAGAACATATCAAATTCATCTTGAAAGTTTGTGATCTTGAACTCATTTGTAATTAACATCCTATCACTTTGCTTAACGTTTCTTACCAAATCATCACCAAGGCTTTCACCCTTCACCTTAGGCATATGTTACCATCAATCATTTAGCATGAATAGATGAGCTTCTTTCAAGGTTGATATATTCTGGATAATGCCATAGTAGTGTGGCAAGGCATGGAATGGGCTTACCAATCACACCAAAAGGCTTTGTTGATCAAAATAGACTTCAATAAAGCCTATGATCATATTGAGTAGACATTTATCCTTTTCATGCTCTAAGCTATGGGTTCCGGTCCCACTCTCATTTAGTTTGTGTGTATAATTTTTGGTGATGCTTAGGCATATCTCTTAATTAACGTAGTCAATTTTGATCTTTTCAGCCTATTCATATCCATCAAACAAGGGTGTACCTTGGCCATATACCTATATGTTTTCATAATAGAAGGCATTGGATATCTCTTAGCCAGTGCTCAATCATAAGGCCTATTTCATGGTATAGGACTTCCTTCAGAAGAACCTTAACAACTTCTCAATAGCCACTTTGATAAAGACTCTTTTCTTATAATCATTCAGGACTAGGGTGTTCTGGCCAATGTAATGCACTACCTAAAGGTCTTTTGTCTCGCTTATGGATATGCTATTGAATGGTGTAGAACATAGTGCTACAGGAAATCTTATTTTCTAAAACCTATGTGGATGTCACATATAACTAGTACAGACCTCAACACGATGAGATATTTAAATTTATGTGGATCCCCTTTGCCTTTTAGGCCTCCTGCTCTCAGCTTTGGCAATATATGGTCGATCATGTTGAGAAAAAAACTCTTATATTATATCACTTAGAAACTTTCCTTGGATTGAAAATTCCAAATTTTCTCTAAAGTTCTTGTTTTCACCCATGTCTATTACTCCTCGTGTTGGGTGCCCAATAAATAGGGCATCAATAAACTCAAAAAGTTACTAAGAGACTTCATTTAAGTCAATCCCTCCTCCAACAAGTGTTTACATAGAGTTGCATGGGTTATTGTTGCCTCCCACAAGAGGTTGGTTGTAAGGGCCTCATTGATATCATTTCTCAAGCCTCTACTTTGTGTGCTAAGTTACCCTTATGGCCTATAGATAAGCCTAGAATATTCTTATCAACAATTGCATTATTGAAGGTTCCCCATATGGCTACATGGTTTGGAAAGGGCTTTGTTTTCCTATTCTCCTTACTTTAGTCACCTCAGTAAAAGTGGTGGGAACCTTTGTTATTAAGAGAAACTAGAAATCATGGAACAAGATCAAACATTGGATATTATGGAATGATTCAGGGTTTAAGGTGGGCTATCCATCAACATTCAATCACTTTGGTGGTTATCGATCATAAATATGCAGTCAATTCCCTTGGCATAAGTGATTTAGATTCATGCACTTAGATTCTATTGTATAGGTATTCACATATTCCAAGACACTTTATGAGTAGAAACTCATTTTTGGATCCCTTGATATGCCTTCTAGGCTAAGTACAAACTTTCTCTAGCTGATAGAGAATCTTATAATGAGATTATGGAAGTAGTGCCAATGGAGTTCCTTCACAATATCTCTATCACCTCTGCCTACCTTTGGTGGAAGGATTATAAGTGGTATAAAGAGACTTATTTCTAAAATTATGCTTTTATAAATGGATATGAATGGCTCTCACTATGCATGCCTATGGTTGATAAACTCAAATAGAGGTGGGATATACATTCTTCCACTTCTCTTTGTGAGAAATGATTTCACTCTCTAGTCTACTTGTACTGAGCCTAAAATTGTTCACTTCAACTAGTGTTTGATTTACCAAGGCATGCATATTAGTAGAAGGCTAATCTAATTATTGATTTCTCTTCCAAAATGTCCCTTATATGGCCACCTTGAAGCCATATTTCACCTTTTCCTACATAGATGGAAGGGCAAGCATGCTTGATTATGGATTTAGGACTTTTTTTAGCCAATTCACTCCATTCCCTTCAGTTGGTGCCATATTATCTTTTGGGATAACCCGAGTTTGCATCATCAATTCACCCAAATTTGGCATGTTTTTAGAATAAATTTTTTATTTTGGCTCTGGAAAGAACATAATTCAGTGATATTTTCTAATAACTCTTCTATATATTTATTTGATACTTATGACAAATATACCATTATTTCTAATGCTTTTTTTGTAGATTCATGTGAGAAAAAATGTAGCTATGGAATGCATCCTCCATTACTAGGTTGATGCACCTTGCACTATTTCTTGCATGACACCTTCCCCTCCTTAAGACACCGTGCCTCGTGACATGGATGGTCTACCTAGGGGTGGCTCTTACCACAGTCAGCTTGTCACCATTCTTGGCCCTCTAGTTCCTTAAAATAGTCACACTCCCCATCAAGTGTAGAAAGGTGGTTACAGTTCTCCCTATTGATCGACATAATGGCTAAGGCTATCTTCCTCCTCCACCTTAGCATAATTAGTAGTGTGTCTCCCCACTTATAGTGGTCTAGCACTAGGGGAGGTTGTCACCTGGAAATTCATAGGATGGTACCTTTCAAATTTTTTATAAGAGTTTCATGTGGCTTAATTTATCTAACTCTCCCTCACATTCTCTAGGTGGGGTGATCCTCCTAATAATGACATACCCCTAGCTAGTTTATTTACTATTGATGCTAAAGTTGTTCTCTTTTTTATGTACTAGTACTTTTTTTAGGTGTTGCCTAGTTTATTCATTCTTTTTGTGGTCTTGGGCCCTTTGTTTCTTAGGCATTGCCTAGTTTGACTTTGGTGGCATGTTTTCTACCACCTTTTTTGTGAATAGTCTTGTAAATATTTTATTTATAGATAAATTATAAGCTCTGTTTCATCAAAAATATGTGAATTTTTTTATTTTTTTTAAAATTAAAGTTCTAAAATTTCAATATTAGTTTTGAGAGGTATATTATCATTAATTAATTTAATTTTTATTTTTCTAGTTTTCAATTTGTTAAATGATAGTGATAAGATTATTTTCTTAGGGAAATAAAGTATAATTTTCTAGATTTAAAAATGAGTAAAAAATGTCTCCACCAAATTCAATGATTTTTTATTTTATTATTTCATTATTTTATTTTAAAATAATATTATAAGTTGCACACCTTGAATTGTCATAGTGACTTCTATATGCAATCAATGATTAAAAAATACCAGCCACTATGAATGCATTCAACTACCCTTTATACTTTCAAATAGAAGCTAAGTTAGTGTAAGCTTTGAGGAAGTCACTCTAAGATTTACAAATCATTAATCCAAGTTGATTATTTTGCACATTCATCCATTGATGCTTGGCCTTTTCAACTTGCATATGTATGTGTCCATCCATTCCAGTTGCCTCTAGGGTGTTTTAATTTACAATATTTAGAATAGATATTTTGTTTTCTTTCTCAATCTCCTTATTATCTATTAAAATGATAAGAATTAGTATTTAGGCTTTGGGGATTATGTTATATATAATATAACTTGGCCATGATTGTTTTTTTGACTACTCTATGTGTATCCTTCTATGGTTGTCACTTGTAAGCTATATTTTTGTTTTGTTTGCATTTTTAGCTTTGAGCATAGTTAATTTGGTGTAAGGATTATATGAAAATCACCCCATGCTTTTATTGGCTATTTAAGTGATTTTTAGTGCAAATCTTGTGAGGAGAGGGAGAAATATCTCATAATGTTATTTAACATGTGAGGGAATATGAGGATTTGAAACCCACTATTAAGAATGTCATGTCCCCTTTTTCATGGACATTGACAGGCTTGATGATTAGCCTATTATGCGACCTTCGTAGGCTGATTGGATGGATAGAGGGTCATGATGGAGATTGGCTTGGCTTTGATTTACATAATTCTTATAGTTGGCTCTCATTCAGGTTATTTCAGACACATTGGCCTTGAGCTCCTATTATTTAGGGATATTTGACATATAGCAGAGCACCCTTGTTTTGATATGATCATGTGTAGAATCACTCCCTGATTCACCTGCTTCGATCGGTTCGAGGATCTGACATGTATTGAGGGAGATATTAATATTTGATCGATTTAATCAAATATTAATTATTTAGCTTATTTTTAATTAGAAACCCTAATTCTAATATAAGAAACCCTAATTAGGGAAAGCATATCTTTTGAGGGTATAAGGGTTTCTCATGGAGGCCATTATTGATTATGCATAGATTATTGATTATTGAAAATTGAAGAAATTCTTCTGTGAAGACTGAGCCAAGGGTTCCAGGATTCCATTGCAGTGGAGAACGTCAACTCTTCATTGTGTGCGATTTAGAGGCTGTGAAATATCAGCTGATTTATTGCCAAATTGAGAGATAACTTCATCCAGAAGTTATCACAGAGGTACAAATTTGAGAGATAGCTTCATCTAGAAGTTATCACAGAATTTCAGGTTTGAGAGATAACTTCACACAGAAGTTATTACAGATATTCTAGGTATTTCTTATTTAGTTTTTGATCCAATAAGTTATACATATATAGATCTGCTGTGTTAGAATCGTATATTCTTGAGATCAGGTTGTTCAGCTATCAGGGGTTAAGAACAGACAGGTTGGCGGCCGTACTAATTTCATACAGGTCCGTACAGATCTGCTCAGGCACCGAACTCGGCAGACAAAGAGCTTCCAGTGACCGACATCGGTCGACTGAAGACCGACGTCGGCAAAAAGCCGACCGACAGTCACCGACGTCGGTGAGATATCGACCGACGACGACATTTGTGTGTCGACACAGAAAAGCAGAGACCTTCCAGAATCCAGATTTCACTTCCAGATTAGCAAAAGCCAGGGTTTTAAGACCAGATTTTAATATTCTTTTATTTTTATAACAGAGACTCAATTGTGTAATCATCCAGAAGAACAAGTGATGAGATCTTTGATTTGCTATTGAGATATTATATTGTGATTTGTTTATGCATATCTGAATCTATTCTACAAAATTGTATCTTGTTCAGAGCTTTATGTGTTTATATATTCCCTGTTTGAAAGGGGATATTACAGTTGTTCAGAGCTTTTATTGTAGAAAAAAGAGCCCCTAAGTAAGGGACATCACAGTGGTATCAGAGCCAATGTCTTGCCATCCTATTGGGTAGTTTGGGTAGATTGAATCAGCAAAGTATCATAATGACTTCATATACTCAGAGGTAGTGGGACAATAATATGAAGAAGCTGGAACTAAGTTTGAAGAGGTTGAATGAATCTCTTTCATATCCTACATCCAAAGACAAACCCACACGGTATATGACAGCAAAGGATGAGTGGAAGTTATTAACTCCACGAGCTCAAGGGAGGTTGTCTTTTGATCGCTTTGTTAAGTTGAGAAGAGATCACTACAGATCACTTAGACAAGAGCGCAACATGTCCCATGATTATTATGATTATTATGAGATAGAGGATAGTGAAGATGAGGACGAGTCTGATGCTTGCACTCAGAGTGTAGAGGTGTGTTCAGATGTTAATGCACTGAGGGTTGATGATCTCTCAGTTATGATAGAGATTGTAGAAGAGTCCCAGGATTCGATTATTGCAGATGATACTCAGGGGGATGCAGTGGACAGTTTTGAGGACTTAGTTTCACGAGCCATTTCTCTCGGTATGGAGGAGTTAGACAGTGATGCTACAGTTGTTGATACTCCGTATGTTGATATGAGCTATGGAGTTGATTCACAGAGTATGGATGGTAGCACTCCAAAGATCAGTGATTTTGAGTCTACTCTTTTGGACCATGCATCAGAGGAGGATTGTAGGAGACAGTCTAGCCAGTGCCACCATGTGTCTAGTCAACTGAGAGTTAGTGAGCGAGACATTGCTACCGCTTGCAAGCATTTCGATGATGCTCGTCAATTGTTAGCAATTTATGGATGGGGTTCTCCTACTAGCATTGAGCAGGGATGTAGTTATCTATCCTTGACAGAGATCCACTCTTTATGGGAGGCTATCCAGTTTTTGAGACATGACTATATGCAGTTGGTCACCGACAGAGATTATCTTATAGAGTGGGGCAGCACAGTGTATGATGCATTAGTGGCCAAAGAAGATAAGGTGAGTGAGCTTACTTAGCAGCTTGAGGTGACTTCTAAGATTCTTGAGAGTACGCAGTTAGCTTATGAGGAGTCACAATTTCATTTGGCTGAGATGACCATGGAGTTAGAGCATTTGCAGTCTTCACCAGCCCCAGACTCAGAGGTTAGTACATTGATTGTTGTTGGTGAGTACGCTCCTATAGTTGTAGCTAAGGAACATGTTGACGCTGACACACCGGTTCAGGATTTGGGAGTACCTAGTTCTGATGAGTTTGAGATACCAATGGAGTCAAGTCTCCATATTGATTTTTCTCACACATATGACAGTGTGGTACCATTCGCTGTGCCACCCTTACAGAGGGATCAGTTATGGGATGAATTGGCAGTTTGAGTTGTTCATTCTACTTGGGTTATGATGTTTTGAGAGTTTGTTTCTCATGTGTTCTCGACTATGGCAGTTGGGCTCTTAGAGTTTGGTTGAGTTGCATTCGCCAATTTGATTATGGGTTTCTCTTTGTTCTACTTATGATGATATTCCAGGTACTTGCATTGATTTACAGCAGTGCAGAGCATAATTACATTTGAGATCTAGGTGGATCGAGTGGTTCATTGTTTCGAGATTGCTTGGGGACAAGCAATTTTTGGAGGGGCGGATTTTCATGTCCCCTTTTTCATGGACATTGACAGGCTTGATGATTAGCCTATTATGCGACCTTCGTACGCTGATTGGATGGATAGAGGGTCATGATGGAGATTGGCTTGGCTTTTATTTATAGAATTCCTATAGTTGGCTCTCATTCAAGTTATTTCAGACACATTGAGCCTGAGCTCCTATTATTTAGGGATATTTGACATACAGCAGAGCACCCTTGTTTTGATATGATCATGTGTAGAATCACTCCCTGATTCACTTGCTTCGATCGGTTCGAGGATCTGACATGTATTGAGGGAGATATTAATATTTGATTGATTTAATCAAATATTAATTATTTAGCTTATTTTTAATTAGAAACCCTAATTCTAATTTGAGAAACCCTAATTAGGGCAAGCATATCTTTTGAGGGTATAAGGGTTTCTCATGGAGGCCATTATTGATTGTGCATAGATTATTGATTATTGAAAATTGAAGAAATTCTTCTGTGAAGACTGAGCCAAGGGTTCCAGGATTCCATTGTAGTGGAGAATGTCAACTCTTCATTGTGTACGATTTAGAGGCTGTGAAATATTAGCTGATTTATTGCCAAATTGAGAGATAGCTTCATCTAGAAGTTATCATAGAGGTACAGATTTGAGAGATAGCTTCATCTAGAAGTTATCACAAAATTTTAGGTTTGAGAGATAACTTCACACAGAAGTTATTACAGATATTCCAGGTATTTCTTATTTAGTTTTTAATCCAATAAGTTATACATATATAGATCTGCTGTGTTAGAATCGTATATTCTTGAGATCAGGTTGTTCAGCTATCAGGGGTTAAGAACAGACAGGTTTGCGGCCGTACTAAGTCCGTACAGATCCGCTCAGGCACCGACCTCGATAGACAAAGAGCTTCTAGTGACCGACATCGATCGACTGAAGACCGACGTCGGTAGAAAGCCGACCGACAGTCACCGACGTCGGTGAGATATCGACCGACGACGGCATCTGTGTGTCGACACAAAAACGCAGAGACCTTTCAGAATCCAGATTTCACTTCAAAATTAGGAAAAGCCAGGGTTTTAAGACCAGATTTTAATATTATTTTATTTGTATAACAGAGACTCAATTGTGTAATCATCCAGAAGAACAAGTGATGAGATCTTTGATTTGCTATTGAGATATTATATTGCGATTTGTTTATGCATATGTGAATCTAATCTACAAAATTGTATCTTGTTCAGAGCTTTATGTGTTTATATATTCCCTATTTGAAAGGGGATATTACAGTTGTTCAGAGCTTTTATTGTAGAAAAAAGAGCCCCTAAGTAAGGGACATCACAAAGAAAATGAAAGGTAAAATGATCTATTTGGACATTTTTTATGTGTATATGTTGAATGCATCATGTTTCCTATTGTGATCATAGGTTTAAATGTAAATATAATGAATATGAAGTTAGTTTTTTGTGTTCAATTACCATTGTAAACTACAAAAAAAATTAGTTTATTCATTCCTCCTTTACATTTGTGATTTCTCTCTATCCCTGCTATATGGAATTATTACACAGTGTATGCCCTTGATTAGTAAATTAGGTAAATAGTCCAAATATTCTCTAGGGCAATGTCCATCCTTTCAATATAAGGGGTGTTCAAGTTTTATTCTATATTAATAAAACTAAAATATTGTTTTAAGATGTATCATATCTCTTATGACTATTATCTACAACATATAAAATAATATGCAACATTTCACATGAAATATCTACATGTTACATACATTCCCCCACACTGTAAACATGCTACTACTCCATACATGATTGAAATTCAATGTGCTTCTATAGAAGTATAATACCAATGTGAAGTTATTTAACCCTTATGAATATGTACTATTTTTGTGATATATGATTCTTCAACTCTCTTAAGTACTTGTTGTATTATACTAATTGCAAGGCATGAAAGCATACAAACAAAGGAACTAGAGCCATTAACAAGTATAGATAACATAAAACCTACTTTGGAGAAACTCAATATGAGAAAACTCTAGCAAGAATGAATCCATGCTTCCTCATGTCCACTATGTTAAACAATTAATAATACATTTTATTTATTGAGCTTATAAGGAAACCAAATTCATAGGGTCATATACTCGTAATTATCTCTATGATGTTTATTGAAAGAATATCCTCTTTAACAAGAGAAACCAATGAACTTGACTCTCTCAGCTATGTAGTTCTCAACTCAAATAGATATATGACACAATGAGTTGATAAAGGAACAAATGAATTTTTTCCTTAATATTCCTCTAATTTAATTATTTAATGAAATCCATATGTTCATATTTATACAAAAAATCACCCCTTAGGCTCATACAAGAAGTGGAATAGTTAGAAGCTGAAGTCAAAACACCTCCATTCCTTTAAATTTCTCGTGTTTCATAAAAATCACCTCTATAGTTGTGAAAATTATATTAATGGTTTCAAAACTATGGGTTTTTTTTCAAAAAAATCACTATATGGAGATTGGTGGTTTTGCAACCATGAAAATTTATCTAACATTTTAAGGCCATGAAAATTATATACTAACATGAAATAACATGTAGTTTGAATTTAAATTTTATAAATGTTTAATAAGAATCCAAATATGTACTCATAATGTAGTTTTGAAGACAAACATATTGTGTTTAAGCACTTACAACATGAAATAGCTCTTTTAAAAAATGTGTCGTGTAACAAATAACCCTGTTTGATAATGAATTGTCTTACTAACTAAACTAGATTATATAATTGATCTAAATTTATGATCGAACACTAAAAAATTGAAGTATATTGGTAGTAAAAAAATTATATATAAACGTTATGAGCATATAAATTCCATATTTTTAAGTGGGATACTGATGTTATCATCATGTTAGACTGTACCTTATTCCTTTCTCTTGGAGAGTAACTACCCAATTGTGAAGAATGCAAACCTAAGTTGAGAAAAAAATTCAATTAATCATTTCAATATCATTCAATTGATGTTCATTCCCTATTTGGTGGTTGATTTTTAATTGTTATTATGTTTTTAAGCCCCTTTGTTGCTATACACATACTTGTAAATAGTATCTGTATGAATAGTTTCTTAAAAAACATTGTCCTAGATATTCACAATGATTTTAAAAATTGAAGAAATAATATTTCATTATGTATGTGGCATTCCAAAAAAGTGCAGGTTTACAAAAATCCCCTACCTTGGATATTACAATTCAATAATATAACATACATGGATTGGAAACATACAATTCTATTTACGAAGTTTACCTTATTTTACAACTAAAATTTTGGACCAAAACAAATGAAATATACATTGAATGAAATTAATGAAGGAAAGTGTATGCCACAACATACACCCATCACAAGCAACAGTCTTCTTATAGAGTGATACACACCATCAATGCACTTCCAACCATGTACCAATAACTTGATGTTAATCCAATCATTGTACCTTCATGAAACAACCCTTAAGGTAACAAGCATGCTATAAATTTCCCGAAACATTCCATACCAACTACTCTCATTACAAAATATTTTTTCCAATACCTATTGAAACACTAATCTATGTGCATATAATAATTTAAAATCTTACTATAAACTTGATACAACTATTATGTACATATAAAAATCAACATAGGCATACTATAATAATTATTATTTATGAAAATAACCTATGCCTCAATGTTAAAATCATGCGAGTTGTCAAAATGATGATACAATATTGATAAACAACTAAACATGCATCACATGATGTAATTATTAATTTGCATGTAGAGGAAAATAAAACCAACATGTTGTCAAAAAATTTATACGTTATCCTTCAACTTATGCTTGGATATTTATCTCAATATAAATTGCCTCTTATACCCATATTGTCACATGACAAAACAACTTTGATGCAATGGGATGCTCATACATGTTGGTATTAGACTAATTATATGGATTCTCCATATCCACTCTTAGTTGTTTCCATTCCTCCATAATTTATTATAAAAAACATTTAGCTTACAATTTTGTTTCAAAATTGAAACATAAAAAGAAATTTAGAGGTGCTTGTATATGCTTGGTAAAAAACATCTCAGTTGTGCAAACAATGTATCCATGAAACAAATAATAAATGATTAACAATACCCACTTGAAATGGTTATGAGAAATACGATATGGGTTACTCCTTGATGATTTCTATCTTTCATATCTATTTAATTAGATCTAAATTGATATCTAAGTTTTATAACTATCCTTCTAATGATTGATATCCTACCATATTTACCTATTTGGAATGGTGATGGGTGATACTCAATGGGCTGATCTTGTTTCATGGATTATTCCATAAATATTTGGGATTCTCCATTTTCTATCTCTTCTATTTGAAATGATGAGAAGATTATTCATTTTCTACCAACTACTTTTGGGGTGCTTGAAAACCTTCTTCATTTGCTTCCTATTGCTTTGTACATGCTTGAAAAAAAAACCCTAGTTTTTTAAGATGTCTCTTCCTTATTGGAATTATCCTTGAAATTCTTTGGGTGAAATTTTTTATCAAGATTAAAAATATATAGCATGCTCATTACCCCATGTTATGATTCTCAAATGAGTGGAATGATTCTCATCTATTCTCATAGAAAACATTCCCTTCTTTCCCTTCTCCACATTAGTATTAGGAGAGTGGTCTTTACTACTTTTATTCTTCCTCTTGAAGGACATAGGATTATATTGGATGGTTTTCTATTCCAACAAATGGTAAAATAATGATTATTCATCCCCACAAATAACATGGATATGTATAACAATAATGTTTTTCTACATAGCCACTTTTCATACATTTGAATTAAAGAATTGAAGATTTATTCTTTCCATACTTTCTTACTCCTCCATTTTTTCAAGAATGATGAATTGGTAATGTGTACTTCATCCTTTGGAATTTTTAACTCTCTTTGGAGATGTTTTTTTATTTCTCTTTGACACTCTTCCCATGATTGAAAGGTTATCCCCTTCCTAATTCCAATAATGTGTTATTTCTTTATTTCATGGAACTATTGTATTCTGGTTAGATACTCTTTATTTTCCATTTGAGTTGGCTCCATTACACATTTATCTTCATGATATACTTGTATATTTTGTATATTACCAAACTCCTCACTATATTTTATAAAATAAATGATGCCATGACCTTGTATGGGTAACTTTTGTAAAGCTAATGGATTGGGATCACTACTTTTTGAAGATTTCCTTAATCTATCTTTGAGGATTATCCATCTCATAATTTTCCTATAATATATCATAAACCTACATGTTTATGCCTTTCATTAACCTTTATGGGATTAGTCATTATTTGACTAATGATTTCAAGGCCCTTTCCATCATAACTCATCTTGGTTAGCAACTTAACACTAAATATCTTATTATGGTTCTCATATTTAACAAAGGAAACACACACACACACACACACACACACACACACACACACACACACACACACACACACACACACACACACACACACACACACACACACACACACACACACACACACACACACACACACACACACACACACACACACACACACACACACACACACACACACACACACACACATGTATGTATGTATATGAAAAGAAAGAGAATAGGGTGGAGTGATTACTTTTCATACCTTGGTCATGGTTTTTGAATATTTGGAAGAGCATTGTCTCGTTGCATGTTAGACTTCTCTTTCCCCTTCATTCCACCAGTGCCTTGAAACTTGGTGAACATCTCTTCTTTACCTTGTAACACATGTTTAAACTCTTTAATGGTACCCTTCAGAAATTATTCTTGGCACAAATTTTTCTCTTAAAGATCTTGATTCACATCTTATAAATGCCACCATATCTTTCTTATATTAATGATTTCCTATTGAAGTTTCATGTTTATATCTTCAATCTGAGGCTTATCTCTTCAAAGGTTTTCCCATGGTTGAGTTTTTCAAAACCAAGAAACATACAATTCTTTATCAAAAAAAATTGTGGAATAATATATAACATAATTTGGAAATGTGTTATAAAATACTTTACAAGAAATAATTAAAAAATTATCTAATACCATATATCGATAAACCATGTGGATAGTTCACACTAGCCTTAACCAACATATATCCTTTCAAAAACAAATCTTGTCCTCAATTTATATGCCATAGAAAAACCATTAAAATATTTTTTTCAAATCTATCTTAGGTCTTATGAGTTCCATATACAACATAAAAAATATTATGTAAACCTTCTTAGTCAATATATACATGCTAAATCCATTGAATATAGTCCTCCATGATTTATTCATGCTACTACTCCATACAAAAATACAATTCATTATGAATTTATAGAACTATAATATGAATGTGAATTTATTTAACCTTTACAAAGAAGTACTATGCTTGTGATAGATGATTCTTGATATATATTAAATATTATTGTATTAAATTAGTTGTAAGGAATGAAAACATGAAAATAAGGAAAAAAGAAACACACATCAACAAGGAGAGATAACACTAGACAAACCATAGAGAAACTTAATATTATAAAATTTTGACAAGAGTGAAGCCATGCTTAATCATCTCCACTATGTTAGATATAGTTTAAAAGATTTTACATTATTTGGTTTATAAGTAAATGGACCTAATGCGATCCTATAATCATAACAATCTCTGTAATCCTCATTGGAAGACTTGACTCTTTATCAAGATAAACTATCAAAGTTAACTCTATCAATTGTGTAGACTTCAACTCAATAAATGTATGGAACAATGAGTTGATGAAGGAATACCTAGATGAATTTCCTCAAGATGCCTATTTATATATACTTGAATTGACTCTATAAGTTACTAATGACACATAATAACAAGCCTTAGACTCATAAAATAAGCCTAAGAGTCTAATAATTAGGCCATCACACCTCCATGTCCTTTAAACTTCTCATGCTTGCAAACCGCCACTATGTTTAGGGTGAAATCATCATGGAAGTTGTGAAATTATCAAGGTGGTTTAAAAACTCGTACTAATGGATACAAAACCATTATGGTAATGGAATTTTTTTTGGATGGTTTGAGAAAATATTGATGTAGTTATGAAACCACCACTATAAACAAACCAACCATTTCAAAATAATGAAGATATTGTATCTTTTGCAATCCATAAAATTTGCATATGAACTTGAAATCACATTACTTTTTTTAAAAAATTGGATAAGTTTCAATATTGATCCAAATATGTACTCTAATGATACTTTTTATGTCAATCATATGTTTTTAAGATCATACACCAAAAATTATATTTTTTCCAAAACTTAATTTGTTGCAAATACCCATGTTTGTGTAACACACCCAAAGACAATACAAAGATTTTTAAAATACAAAATATCTCACTATTTTATTTATATATATATATATATATGGTTAACTATAATAATACACTTATCCTTTTTATGTTAAGCGTATTGCCAACCAATCACAATTTAAATAGATCATACTCCATTTTATAATAACCAAGGAAAACTAATCCTTCATTTTAAAAAAAATATATGATAAAGGCCTCAAATTAACCTACATAGTTAACACCAACATAGGTTCAATAGTCCAATATCATGCTCCATTAAAATATAACTATTTACTTTTCAAATATGTTTTCAAGAACCAATGTATGATAATTAGAAACTCAAACTTAGAAAATAGGGTCATATCTCATTAAGTGTCATCAAAGATTTCAAAACATAATTATTAAAATAATATTTATATTTTGTTATACATTTTCATGAAGGAATTTTCAAACATAGGAATTTACTAACCACGATAATATAATTATGGTTTAATATGATTGCACTAATTGGGGTAGGTATTTTAATAACTATCTAAATACATAGTTTTAGAAGCATAAGTTATAAGGTCAATACAAATAAAAGGGTAAGTGCAAAAATATGGTGAACAAAAAAGAGTTTACTCATGGACATGTTTTTTCCAAAATTAAAGAATCTTAACTTATATAAATAATTATAGATGATTTAAGATGGTTATATTCAAATTTTAAACATAGTATAAAATCTGAAATAGCGGACTTGTCGGGCGTCAAATTTTATCACTAACGGCCGGCGTTGGATTTGTTGAGAAGTTTTATCAGAGGAAAACATTGCTATCATTGCTTCCAAATTGGGAGGACAAATTCTAAGTTTCCATTGGCGCAACCTAAAAATATGGAACTACCAGTCTAGGGAGCTACCATTCTAAACTTTAGACCTTTAGTTGAAAATGCAAAATAATATCCCAAACTATGACGAAAGCTTGCCCACATCGTTCTGTCAACCTCCTCGCGATTCACCAATCAGGTGAGCCGTCGTGGTGATGCCACGCACCATTTTCATTTATTAGTATTTGCTCAGCACGTATCTATTAGAATCTGCTGGTCCTTTTAATTCGTATTAAAAACTGTTGGAATCGCCTCTTCCTTCTATTAAAAATATGCGAATTTCGGAAATATGGGAGTATTAATTTTAATTTTTCGCTCTGTTAGAATTTGTTAGGTTTTGTTTATGTTTTGCGTTGAGAGCTATAATCTTTTTATTACCAGACCACCTTGTTATACCGTATCTTTGCGGGATAATAGAATTAATTAAGTTTTAATAATTTTACCTTCTGGACAAGTTATTTAATGGTCTCTCCACCTTCCCATCTAATTATTGAAGTCATGACGGTTGAAGGAGGAAAACTGAACAATGACTCTGCTGAACAAGTGTCCAAGGAAATTTGTCATGAAAGTTTATCACGAGGTAAGGATTTTGTTCCTGATGATGTCCTTTCTCAACCTGATTTTGATTCTGCTTGTCAATGGCTAGAACAATTTTGCATCGTAGGCTACTTTGTTGGCCGCATTTTTTCAGAAAGCATGCTCAAACCCTAGGTTCAATCCACTTGGGTAGCCCGTGGCATTAAGCTTGATAACGTCTAGAACATGACCCAAGGCTTTTTTATGTTAAAATTTGCTGACCCCACCCATAGAGGTGTCATATTAAACAAGTCATCTACATGGTATGTCAGAAACTCCCTCCTAGAGTTATACCCTTGAAACAGAGACTTTGTTGTGTTAGAGCAAGCAGCTTCGAAAGTCCCTATCTAGGTTGTGTTCTTGGGTTTACCCCTGCCTTGTTGGCCATTGTTGGACCGAACTATTAGATCCATAGGCCAAATTGTCACTCGTGAATCCCGAAGATCCTACTCAGCCTGACCGTAAAGGAGGGTCTTTGTGGATGTTGATATTTCTAAGGACCTCAAATAATTTGTTGAAATACAAGTCAGTGATTCCCGGTACTCTCAAAGAATCTTGTATATCAACCTACCTAACACATGCTTCTATTGCCAAGCCACATAGTTAAATATTTACGACTGCCCATTATACTTCCTTCGCAACAGGGCCCCTACCAAGATGACGACTTTATCTTCTACGAATACCTAGGAAGGCGGATGGCAAACTATTGGGGGAAGGAGACCAATTGTAACAAGGGACCTACTCAAGTAGGTAATGGGAATATTAAAAATCCTTCCTCTAGTTTTATGCCTCAAGCACCTAAACCCTCAATGTCAATGAACAAAGAAGTGCCTCGTAACACGATCCCTGACAAAGAACCAATAACTAAAGAAATGACATCATCTTAGCATCATTTTCAAAAAATACCCATGATGAGCAATATTTTTTTCTAGTTCTCAAGTTTCATTAGATGTCTCTGCAAATGGTTTGGATTTCTCATCAGACTTTACTCGAACTGGTTCTGGTAAGCACTTGTGCAATGCCTTTTAAAACTCTCTAATTTGATCTTAAAGCCTCATTCAATGGGATATTTCCAAGAATTTAGAGTAGGAAATAGAATTTGACTAGCAACCAAAATTTCTCCTAGCTAACTAGGAACATTTCTCGAAGAATAAATATGAAGCCCTTGAAACACTACATGCAGATGATATATCTCTCGACACCCATAATCTAAGAATTATTTTTTCATGGAATGTTTGGAGTCTGATAGACTTAGTGTAGAAGTATGTGGTTTGATATTTCAGAAGTAAATTTATAGATTTAGATATTCTATGCCTTCAAGAAGTGAAGGTGATAGGTTTCCTTCTCATAGTTTCAACCAGAGTTATTTGGCCTAATAATTTAGTGCTTTGCAGTGAAAATGAGGTTGGCTGAGTTGGCATTATGACATTTATTGTGCCTAAATGAGAACCTCATTTTGTGACATCTGGAAAGGACCCTTCCCATTGTGTCATATGGTCCCTCTTTAATATTAAGAATCATTCATTTGGAATTATTGATGGTTATGCCTTGAATGATGCTCATGATTGTACAACTTTATTGTGATGGATTGCCAATTCTCTTTCTGACACCCAATAGATAATTTATAAGGATTTTAATATGGTATAATAATTAACTGACAATATTGGTAATCAACATATGAGATGTGTCATTAGTGAAAGGGATGCATGGTTATACATGCAAAATAAATTTGGCCTACATGACCCTATTATGTGCGGCACCCCACTCAAAATACTTGGCACACTTGGACCAATATTTGAGGTGGGTCTGATAGGGTCCTTAAATGGCTTGATCCTGCCATGATTTTTTCTCAATCATACTTATCCTTTGATAACATGTTCTCATAACCTGTGGAATCCCTATCAAATTTTACTTTATCTAACCACTCTATGATTAGGTTTTGTTTTACTTGGCTATTCAAAAAGTCTAAATTTCATAAGAAGTAATTCTTTCTTAATACAACCCTCTTAGATGATGGTTCCACCATGGCACACATCAAGTAGGTTTGGAATCTTGTTTCTAGGCTTACATAGTAGCCAAGGTGGACCTAGTGGTGAGAAAATGCTATCAATCAAATGAATAGATTTTTATACATCTACGGGCACTAATTATCCAATATTCAATGTCAATCCTACTCTACTAGCTCTATCAAATTTATTTAGATAATGGCCTTGCTAGGTAACTCCCATTTAGTGAAACCTTCAAGATTTGGGTGGCTAAATTGTGCTACAAAATCCACATTGTTGATCAGTATAATGCTCATGGTTATCAACTTCGAGCTCATATGCATTAGCTCAATGTTAGTGAACAAGTCTCCAATGAATTATTCTACATATTCAAGGCCAAATCTACTACCCAATAGATGGCAACCCTTCAAGATAATGGACAAGAATTGAAAGAGACACCTTAGATTGTCAAGACTTTTGCCAAACATTATTGACAAGTCTTTTCTGCCCAACTTCCATCCATGAAAAGCCATCAAGCCATAAACCAATGCCTCTTAATGGTGCCCACTAAAGTTTCCTCCACCTAAAGGGTCACCTATGATAGGGTGCTCTCTGGAAGATATCTTCAAATTCATGATGCACATGGCCAATGACAAAGCCCAAGGTTATGATGGCTTCCCCTATGAATTTTACAAGAAAATGTGGGATATTGTGGGGGTTGACCTTTACGAGTTCTACCTCAAAACCTTCCACTAATAGACTTTGGGCTTAGCCATCAATAAAAGACATATCAAATTCATCCCAAAATTTGGTTATCCCAAACTTATTTGTAACTAGCACCCTATCACTTTGCTTAAAATCTCTTACCAAATCATCACCAAGGCTTTCACCTTTTGCCTTAGACATATGTTTCCATCAATCATTTAACCTGAATAGATGAGTTTCATTCAAGGTAAATATATTCTAGATAATGTCATAGTAATGTGGGAAGGTAGGGAATGGGATCATTAGTCACACCAAAAGGATTTGTTCATAAAAATAGACTTTGACAAAGCCTATGATTACATTAAGTGGTCATTTATCCTTTCCATGCTCTAGGCTCTAGATTTTGGTCCCACTCTCAATTAATCTGTGTATATTCTTTTTAGTGATTCTTTCACATATCTCTTTATTAATGGAATAATTTCTAGGCCTTTTATCCTATTTAGATCCATTAGATATGGGTGTTCCTTGTCTCCAGTCATATATGTTCTCATAGTAGAAGGCTTTGGTATCTCTTGGCCAATGCACAATCACAAGTCCTAGTTCATGGTATATCACTTCCTTATAAAGAACCCTAGAAAATTCTCAATGGTAACTTCATTGATTACTCTTTTCTTATATTCCTTGAGGATGAGGACATTGTGGCTAATGTAATGCATTACTTGAGGTCTTTTATCTTGCCTATGGATCTACTATTCAATTCAGTAAAACATAGTGCTATAGGAAGTCATATCTTCCAAAACCTACTTAGATGGCACATATAATTGGCACATAACTCAGCATGATGAGACATTTAAATTTCTATGGATCTGCTTTGCCTTTTAGTATGTGGTCAACCACGTTGAGAAAAAAACTTATATTGGATCACCAATCTGATTACTTTGGTTGGTAAATTCTAAATTTACTTTAAAGTGCTTGTTTCCACCCATGTCTATTACTCCTCATGTTGGATTACCACCAAATAGGGCATCAACAAAGTCAAAAATTAAATAAGGGACTTCATTTGGGTCAATCCCTTGTCTAATAAGTATTTCTATAGAGTTGCTTGGGATTATTGCTACCTCCCATGAGAGACTAGTGGTAGGGGCCTCATTGATATCTCTCGTCAAGCCTCTACTCTATGAGATAAGTGGATTGTTTGTGTAGTGGAGGGAAAATAATCTTGGAAGATTCTTGTTAGGAATAACATTACGGTTCCCTAATGGCCTTATGGCTTGGAAAGGGCTTGGTTTTCCCAATCTCCTTACTTTAGTCACCTCAATCAAAGTGATGGGAACCTTTGTTATTAAGAGTATCTAGAAATCCTTGAACAAGATCAAACCTTAGATATTATGCAATAATTTAGGCTTTAGGGATGGGCTATCCATCAACTAGAAATTGATTTGGTGGTCATTAATCATAAACATGTAGACAATTCCCTTGGCATAAGTGCCTTGCATTCATGAACTTAGATTCTATTATATAGGTATTTGCACAATGCAAGACATTTTATATAAATAAATTCATTTTTGGATCCCTTGAAATGCATTCCAAACTAAGTCCAAACTTTCTCTAGCTGACAAAGAATCTTATGATGAGATTGTGGTAGTAGTTTCAGTGGAGTTCCTTCACAAAATCTTGGTTACCTTTTCCCACCCTTGGTGGAAGGAATAGAAGTGGTAAAAAGATATTCCTTTCCAAAATTATAGTAAAAAAAAGGATATTAATGGAACTCAACACACATGCCTATGGTGGATAAACTCAACCAGTGGTGGGATATACATTCCTCCACTTCTCTCTGTGAGAAATGTTTTCACACTCTTTGGTCTACTTATACTCAGCCTAAAATTGCTCACTTCAACTAGTGTTTGCTTTACCAAGGCATGCGTATTGGAATAATGATGGTAAAATTATAGGTTTATCTTCCTAAATGTCCCATCTATGGCCACCTTGAAGCCATATTTCACCTTTTCTTGCACAACCAAAAGGGACAACATGTTTGGTTATGGATTCAATATTTTTTGTAGCTAATTCAGTCCATTCCCTTTAGTTGGTGCCACATTATCTTTAGGGTTAACTTGAGTTTGTGTTCTTAGTTCAACCAAATTTGGCATGTTTTTAGAAAGGAAACTTTATTTTAGCTCTGGAAAGAACTTAATTCAATGATATTTTCTAATAACTTTGTTGACTCTTTATTTTCTACTTATGACAAAGCTACCATTATTTCTAATGTTATTCTACATATTCATGTGAGAAAAAATAAAGTAGCTATGGAATGGATCTTCCATTATCAAGGTGATACTCCTTGCACTACTGCTTTAATGCCACCTTCCCCTCCTTAGGACATCCCACCTCATGATAGGGATGGTCTACCTAGGGGTGGATCTCACCACAACTGGCCTTGCTACCATTCTTGGGCCTCTAGTGCCTTGTAAATGAGTCACTCTACCCCTCAAGTGCAATAGGGTGGGTAGAGATCCCCCTTTTGATCAACCGACTAGCTAAGGTTATTTGCTTCCTCCACCTCATCACACTCAACAATGGGGTTCCCCACCTCTAGTGGCCTAGCCCCAGGGAGGGTTACCATCTGGAAATTCATAGGGTGGAACCTTTTAACTTTTTGATAAGAGTTTCCCATGGATTAATTTATCCATATATCCATTACATGCTCTAGGTGGGGTGGTCCTCTTGACAATGACCCACCCCCATCTAGTTTATTTACTGTTGATTCTTACGTTGTTCTCTTTTTTGATGTTTCTAGGCATGGCCTATTTTGTTCATTATTTTTTTGGTCTTAGGCCTTTTGTTTCCAAGGCGTTACCTAGTTTTATTTTTGTGGTATGCACTCTACCACCTTTTTTTTGAATAGTCTTGTAAGTGTTTTATTTATAATGAAATTATAAGATCTATTTCATCAAAAAGATGTGATTTTTTTTTAATTATTAAATTGAAGTTTTGAAGTTTTAATATTAGTTTTGTAAAATATATTATCATTATTTAATTTAATTTTTATTTGTATAGTTTTCAATTTGTTAAATGATAGTGATAAGATTATCTTCTGAGGGAAATAAAGTATTTTGTGCATTTAAACATGAATAAAAATGTCTCTATCAAATTCATTGATTTTTTTAATCTAATTATTTCATTATTTTATTTGAAATAATATTTTAGGCTGCATGCCTTGAATTGTCATAGTGACATCCCTATATAATCAAGGATTAAAAAATATTGGCCACTATGAATGCATTCAATTGCCCCTGCTACTTTCAAAGTCTGTGGAATCTAAGTTAGTGGTAGCTTTGAGAAAGTCACTATAATTTTTAAGAATCATTAATCTATGTTTATTATTTTACACATTCATCCCCTAATAGTTGGTCTTCTCAACTCTCATATGTATGTGGTTATCCATGTCAGTTACCTCTAGGGTGTTTTAGTTTACAAGATTTACAATAGATAGTTTATTTTCTTTTTCAATGTCCTTATAATATATTATAATGATAAATGTTAATATTTATGCTTAGGGGATTATTTTATATATAATAAAGCTTGGCCATGATTGTTTTTATGTCTACTCTATATATAGCCTTCTATGTTGATCACTTGTAAGGTATATTTTTGTTTTGTTTGCATTTGTAGCTTTAAGCATAGTTGATTTGGTGTAAGGATTATATGAAGATTCATCCCATGCTTCTATTGGCACCTTGAGTGTTTTTTAAGCTAAAATCTTGTGAGGAGATGGAGAAATATCTCATAATGCTATGTAACAAGTGAGGGACTATGAGGATTTGAACCCCACTATAAAGCAACTACAAGGTAAAATTATCTATTTGGACATTTTTTGTTTTCATATGCTTAATGCATCATGTTTCATATTGTGATCATAGGATTAAATGTAAATATATTGAATATGGGATTAGGTTTTTGTGTTCAATTACCCTTTCAAATTACATGAAAAGTTAGTTTATTCATTCCTCCTTTACATTTATGATTTGTCTTTCTCCCTACTATATGGAATTATTACAAAGTATGTGCCCTTGATAAGTAAATCAGGTAGATGTTCCAAACTATTATCCATGTCAACATCCATCCTTTTGAGATAAGTGGACTTAAAGTTCTATATTATATAAAAAAAACTAAAATATTGTTTTAAGAGGTATCATATCTCTTATGACTATTATCTACAACATATAAAATACTATGCAACACTTCACATGCAATATCTATAGGTTACATACATTTCATACATTCCCTCACACTATAAACATGTTACTACTCCATACATTATTGAATCTTAATGTGTTTCTATCGAAGTATAATACCAAGGTGAATTTATTTAACCCTTACGAATAAGTACTATGTTTTTTTATAGATGATTCTTTAACTCTCTTAAGTACTTATTGTATTACACTACTTTCAAGGCTTGAAAAAATATAAATAAAGGAACTAAAAAAATCAACAAGGATAAATAACACAAGACCTAGTATGAAGAAACTCAATATGAGAAAACTCTAGTAAGAATGAAGCCATGTTTCCTCATCTCCACTATGTTCAAAATTTTACAATATTTTTTCTTTATTGAGATTAAAAGGACACAAAATTCATAGGATCATATACTCATAATTATCCCAATTATGTTAAGTGGAATAATATCCTCTTTAACAAGAGAAACCAATGAACTTGACTTGCTCAGCTACGTAGTTCTCAACTCAACCAAACATATGAAATAATGAGTGGATGAAGGAATAAATGAATGATTTACATAATGTATATTTGATTTCATGATTTAATGAAGCTCATATGTTAATATTTACATATAAAATCACACCTTAGGTTTGTACAAGAAGCCAAAGAGTTAAAATCTAAAGTCAAAACACCTCCATGTCCTTTAAATTTTTTGTTCTTCACAAAATTCACCATAATAGTTGTGAAAATTACATTAATGGTTTCAAAACCATAATTATATGTATATTGGTGGTTTCACAACCATGAAAATTTATGTAATGTTTGAAGGCCATGAAAATTAGATATGAACTTGAAATAACATACAATTTGATTCTAAATTTTATAACTGTTTAAGAGGAATCCTACCATGTACTCAAAGGGCAGTTTTTATGACAAACATATTATGTTTAAGCCCTTACCATATGAAATATATCTTTTAAAAAATGTGTTGTGTCACAAATACCCTTGTTTGACAATCAATTGTCTTACTAACTAAAATAGATTATCTAATTGTTCTAAGCTTGTGATCAAACACTAAAACATTGAAGTATATTGGTATTAAAAATATTATATATACATTATATGATAATTTACCTTCCATGTTTTTGAATGGGATAATGATGTTATCATCATGTTGGACTATACCTTTTTCCATTCTCTTGGAGAGTGACTGACAAACTATGAAGCATGCAAACCTAGGTTGAGAAAAAAAAGTCAATGAATCATTCTGATCTCTTTCAGTTGATGTTCTTTCCCTATTTGCTGGTTCAATTTTTATTATTATTTCTTTTATCCCCTTTGTTGTTATACACAAACTTGTCGTGATTATCTGCATGAGAGTTTCTTATAAAAATTATCCTAGATATTCATAATGATTTCAAAAATTTAATAAATCATATTTCATTATGTAAATGATGTTACAATAAAGAACTTGCTTATAAAATTTCCCTCCCTTGGGTCTTATAATTTAACAATACAACATACATGGATTGGAAATATAAAAGTAAATATTTGAAGTTCCCATTATCTTGTAACCAAAATTTTGAATAAAAATAAATGAAATATACATTGAATGCAATTAATGAAGGAAAGTGTATTCCACAACATACACCCATCAAAATCAATCGTCTTCTTTTAGAATGATACCCACCATCAATACACTTCCAACCATCTACCAATGAATTGATGCTAATCCATGTATTCTGCATTCATGAAAGAACCCTTGGGATAATGAGCATGCTAAAAAAATTTCAAAACATGCCATGACAACTTCTCTCATTCCAAAATATATTTTTCATTACTTTATATAATAATGTGCATATAATAATTAAAAATCTTACTACAAACTTGATACAATTATTATTTACATATAAAATTAAACATAAGCATAATGTAATAATTATTATTGATGAAAATAGCATACACCTCAATGTTAAAATCATTTGAGTTATCAAAATAATTATACAACATTGATAAACAACCAAACATGCTACACATAATGTGAATATTAATTTGTATGTAGAGGAAAAGAAAACCAACATGTTGTCAAAATTATGATACCTTGGCCTCCAACTTGTGCTTGGAGCTTTATCTCAATATAAATTACCTCTTATACCCATCTTGTCACATTATACAATAAATTTGTAAGGAAAAAATGATAACTTTCCAATCAAATTGAGAATGGTATACATGTCACAAGATTGATGAAATGGGATGCTCTTACATGTTAGTATTAAACTAATTATATGCATTCTCTATATCCACTCTTAATTTTTTCCATTCCTTCATAATTCATCATAAAAATTAGTTAGTTTAAAATTTTATTTCAACATTGGAACATAAAAGGAAATTTAGATGTGCTTGTATATGACTGGTAAAAAAAGCATCTCAGTTGTGCAAATAGTCTATCCATGAAACAAATAATAGAGGCTTACCAATACCCACTTGAAATGGTGATGAGGAATACTATATGGGTTGATTCCTCTTGATAATTTATATCTATGATATCTCTTTAATTAGATGTAAATCAATATTTATGTTTTGTAACTATCCTTATAACAATTGATATCCTACCATATTTACATATTTAGAATGGTGATGGGTGATACTCAATGGCCTGCTATGGGATTCTCCATTTTCTACCTCTTATATTTCAAAGAATGAGAAGCTTCTTCATTTTATACCAACTACTTTTGGGGTGCTTTAAAACTTTCTTCATTTGCTTCCTATTGCTTTGTACATGCTTGAAAAACTCCCTATTTTTTTTTAGATGTCTCTTCCTTATTGAAATTCTCATTGAAATTATTTCAGTGATTATTTTCATCAATATTTAAAAATATATCATTCTATCTCCCCCTCATGTTACAATGAGTGCATTGATTCTCTCCCATTGTCATAGAAAACATTCTCTTCTTTCCCTTCTCCACATTAATATTGGGAGAGTGGTGTTTACTACTTATATTCTTCCTCCTAAAGGACATATGCTTATATTGGATGGTTTTTCTCTTCTAACACATAGGTATATAATGGTTATTCATCCCCAAAAAATAACATGGATATGTATATTAACAATGTTTTAATACATGGCCACTTTTCTTACATTTGAAGCAAACAATGGGATATTTATTCTTTACTTACCTTATTGCTCATCAATTTTTTCAAGCATGATGAATTTATAATGTGTACATCATCCTTTGGAAGTTTTAACTCTCTTTGGATATGCTTTTAATTTCCTTTGACACTCTTCCCATGATTGGAACGTTATCACATTCTTTGTTCTGATAATGTGTTATCTCTTTCTATCATGGAGCTATTCTATTATGGTTAGATACTCTCCTTTTTCCATTTGAATTGGCTCTATGATACATTCGGCTTCATGTTATACTTTAATATTTATTATATTATCAAGCTCCTCATTATATTTTATAAAATAAATGATGCCATTACCTTAGATGGGTAGTTTTTGTAAAGATAATGGATTGGGATCATTACTTTTTGAATATTTCCTTACTTTAGTTATCTTGGAGGATTATCCATCTCCTTATATGCCTATAATAGATAATAAACTTGAATATTTATTCCTTTCATTAACGTTTATGGGATTATTAATTCTTTGGCCATTGATTTCAAGCCCCTTTCCATCATAACCCATCTTGGTCAATAGCTTAAATACAAATACGTTATTATGGTTCTTAGATTTAATAAAGGAATCATTTATATATTTATGAAAATAAAGATAATATGATGGAGTGATTAATTTTCATACCTCAATCATGGTTTTGGAATATTTGATAGAGGATGGTCTTGTTTGCATTCTAGACTTTTCTTTCCCATTCACTCCACCAGTGCCTTGGATCTTGGTGAACATCTCTTCCTTATCTTTTAACATATGTTTAATGTCCTTAATAATACACATGAGAAATTATTCATGGCACAAATTTATATCTCTTAAATATCTTGACTCACATATTCTATGTTCCACCACATCTTTCTTAAATTAATGTCTTCCTCTTGAAGTTTCACATTTATATCTTTGAGCTCTTGAAGCCATTCTCTCTTAATTTTTTTTTTCCTGGTTGAAATTTTTAAACCAAGAAACATAGAATTATTTTTCAACAAAAAAAAGTGGAATAATACATAACACAATGTGGAAATGTGTTAGAAAACACTTTCCAGTTGAATAGAAAAAAATATCTAATACCAGATGTTGATAAACTATGTGGATATTTAAAAACTAGTACTAATGGATACACAACCATTGTGGTGGTGGATTATTTTTGGGATAGTTTGAGGAAATATTAGTGTAGGTATGAAGCCACCACTATAAGCAAACCAACCATTTCACAATGAGGAAGATTCTTCTATCTTTTGGAATCTATAATATTAACATATGAACATGAAATCACATGATTTTGTTTTTTAAATTGAATAAGTTTTCAATATTAATCCAAATACATAATGTAATGGTAATTTTTATGCCAATCATATGTTTTTAAGACCATAAACCAAAAAGTATATTTTTTCCAAGACTTAGTTTGTTGCAAATACCCATGTTTGTGTAACACACCCAAAGACAATCCAAGTTTTTTAAAAAATACTAAATGTCTCATTATTTGATTGTAGTATACATATAGACAAAATATATTACATAAAAAAGGGTTAATTATTTAAAATTACACGTATCCTTTTTAAGCTAAGAGTATTACCAAACAATTTTAATTTAAATAGATTATAGTCCATTTTTAAAAACCCAAGGCAAACTAATCCTTAATTTCAAAAAAAATATTATGATAAAGACCTCAAATTAACCTACATAGTTAACACCAAGATAGGTTCAATAATCCAATATCATTCTCCATAAAAATATAGCTATATAGTTTTCAAATATGTTTTCAAGAGTCAATGTATAATAACTAGAAACTCAAAGTTAGAAAGGAGGGTCATGTCTCATTAAGTGTCATTAAAGATTTTGAAACATAATCATTAAAATATTATTTAAATTTTATTATACCTATTCATAAAGGAATTTCAAAACATAGGAATTTACTAACTATGATATTATAATTTTGTTCCAATATGATTACACTAATTATGATCATTGGGATTCATATCTACACTTAAATGTTACCAATCCAATAGTAAATTAAGTGGGTTAGGTATTTTATTAACTATCTACATACTTATTTTTAGAAACATAAGTTATGAGGTCAACACAAATAGAAACATACATGCAAAAAAAATTTGGACAAAAAGAGGTCTACTCATGGACATGTTTTTCCTAAAAGTCGAGGAATCTCAACTTCTATAGATTATTTGAGATGGATACACTCATATTTTGAAGATGGTATAAGAATATGAATTGTACAATTTCAAGTCTATATTCAAAAAAATAATTTATTTTTAAAAATTGTTAAGTATAATTATGTAAAACATCTAAAACTCTAAGAAGAACTCCTATATTTTTAAAGAAATATATTATATAATCATCCATGTGATGCAACATTTTAATATAAAAGTTTAGTATTT
>JARHVA010004656.1:1192500-1205000 GCA_037957365.1 Torreya grandis
CATAGACCCTCATCATCCCTCATCATCCCTAATCACTTTTTATTCATCCCTCCTAATTCTAAATTACTCCTTCCAATACCTTTATGGTGGTTGTAGTGGTTTTCTTATTGTGCCCAATCATCTGTAATCACTTATTTATCTATATAGATTAGAATTCTCTCTCCTTTAAATATATGGCTTAGATATTTAATCAATTATTTAATTATGTATCAAATATAAAATATATGATCATTTAATGTAAATATAGTTAATATTATATATGGGTATTCAAGCTCAATATATGGTATGGGTATTTTATAAAGTGGGGCATACTCAATTATGCAAGGCAATAAGGATAGGTAGTTAGGGAATACTCATGTACAAAAAGGTAGGTGTATCTCCAAGATAGGAAGAGGATTAGGTTACGTGTGATCTGAGTCCAGACTAAGAGCCAAAAGTTATGGAAGAGGTGAAGGAGAAGCTACCCATTTATGAGAGAGCTACTGCAAGGAGCACAAGAGACAGGGGCAATGGAGTCATGGGGGAAAAAGTATAAACCTATAATATTTAATAATACTATAGAGATAAATGTGAATCACAAATATAAGATGCATTAGATTAGGGCATCCCCTATCACAATGAAATCTAATTTGCCAAGAAAGAACCAAGAGATATTTAAGGAGGTAGCCAAGCTTTGAGTGTTATGATCAAGTTGGAAGATCACAACAATAATAAAGGAGAGACTCAAGAAAGAGGATCAAATGAATGAGGAAAATGCATATATCTCAACCCTAATCTACTAAAAAACTAAAAACTAGCCTTTTCTAGATATTTGGGCCCAAATATGTCACTTTTCATGCATTATGCCTAGGCCACAGCCTAAATAGTGGATTTTATGAAGGAAACATTTGGCCTAGGTTGTGGGTTTCATCCTTAAGCTTTACATTGGGCTTAGATGCCACTTAGGGTGGTCGACAAGCTTAAAAAAGGAGCATAGGGGGTGCCTAGAGAGCCTGTCTGATGTGAAAATGGATTGAGATGGACTGAGGATGTGTAGGGGATGAGAATATGATGCAGGAAAGGTCCAAGTAACTGGTGAATGTCTTCAAGTGGGATAATTAGGGTCGGTAGTCTACACATGAGATGATGTATAATCATAAGCAGGAGGAGGGTCATGGAAAGTATGATTACACCTATCACCCCAAATTGATGGATAGACTAAAGTGGTGAATAGAATCCTTGGGAACATCCTAAGGAGTTTGGTAATTAAACACCCCAAGCAATGGGATCATGTACTTTCATAAGCCAAGTTTGATTATAATGATTTGTTAAATAGGATTACAAGAAAAAATCATTTTCAATTTTTTTGTGTTATGCATCCTAGGGTAATTTCTAAATTTAGATAAATAGGCCAATAAGAAAGGAGTGAAGAAGGGGAGGATTTTGCAGAATCCATGCAAAATTTGCAAGAAAAGGTAAATCACTTAATTGAAGAAGGCATAGGTAAGTATAGGAAAAGACAAGGTTTGAAGAGAAGATAAGATAGATGAAATTTGAAGTTGGATATTTTTTCTTTGTTCATTTGAGAAAATAATTTTTTTTAAAGGGGAGTAAAACAAACTAAAATTAAAAAAGATAGGGCCATGTAGGGTCCTTATGAAGTTTTCATCCAATGCATATGAAATAGAACTTCCTAAAAATATTTTTATTCCTTTTCTATTTAATGTTTCCATTTTTTATCCAAATAAATAAGGACAAAATATTGGAGATTCATTTATTGGTATAATTGATCAAAATATTCCTTGGGAGGAGAAACTACCAAAGAAGCCATCAGATCAGCCATAATGTATTATAGATAATAAAGTGGTCAAAAGAACAAGAGGAAAAGACTATTTTAATTAATTAATAAATTGGAAATATAATCCAATTAAATATTCAACTTGGTTGTCTACTACACAAGTCAAAAAGTATGGTATTGATGTAGAACAACTCACTAATCAAATATATAGTTGAGGCTTTTGTACCTTGGTAGAATGTTGCAAGAGAATCATATGTATAAAAAAGTTTGGTAATATTATTAGGTGTATTAGAGTATTATGAGATTAAATTTATCCATAATTAAATTATTAGAGTTCTTATAGAGTTATAAGTTTGAGTTTAGAATTAATTTGGTGGTTTCCCACCAAATTTCAAAATTAAATTTTCAAAGGTTTGTATTGTAAATTGAGGGAGATTCACATGTATTTAGCATTTGGAATATGTGTCACTTCCTATATAAGATTATAATATGTATTATAAGGTTATTATTATAGTTATTAAGGTCAGGATTATCACCAATTACCATATATTCTTGAATAATCCTATTTGTTGTGTGTATTTCTTAACTTTAGACATGTCAAACGAGAAGATTTTGGAGCTAAATTCACATATGCCAGATTTTAATAATAAATAAAGGATGATATTAGTTTGATTCATAATTATTAGGATTATTTGAAGAGAATAAATGGATTTAAATACCAAAAAAATTTCATATACATATTACATTGTGAAGACAGAGCTTGATTATGATAGTCTGCCATTGTTGGAGTCCTATAATTTGCATAGTTTGTAATGAAACAAGAAGTATTTTGAGATAATAACATGTATTTAGTTGTAATAATATTTTTATACTATAATATAAGTTATTTAATGTAATAAAATACATTTATGGTTATATATACCTCTTATTACACACAAACTCCATTTTGCATTTAATTTCTTATTTACAGTGACTTATTTGATGAGTAACATCATTCATGGTCTTGAATTAGTTATTGGAAAGGTTTTATATGTGATACGTGAAGCTTATATATTAATTTTAAATAATAACATGTATTAAATTGACATAAAAAATCAACAATAAGTTCTTGCATTTTGTATGTGTAGTAATACCCTAGTTTTAGTGTTGTGAGAGCAAAAAGGTAATAAATTTTCATTTAACCCTTTAAAAAAATTAAAAATTGGTGGATAGTTATAAAATATATTTTATAAGATAATTTAATTTTTTTTAAACATGTAAAATATGTATGAATGCATTTATTAATGTTTGGATCTCCTTAAAGCCCTGAATTCACTATATTTTAATAGTGAAAAGGGAGTTTTGTCTACAATTTTTGAAATTGAGTCTAAAAATATGATATAAAGGTTAAAAAAACTTTATATGGATATACATAAATATTATAATATATATTTTAATTTATTAAAGGGTATTTTAGGTTTTGACCTATTTGAGCACCATTAGGTGTATAAACCTAAAACATGGGTTTTGGACTAGTTTGTAAATTGTCTTACGAAACCAATACCTAGATTGGTTTTATCATTATAAGGAGAAATTTTTTATGTATGTAATATTATTAAAACCTTATAATCCTATTTATTATCAAAATGATTCATTTCAATATCAAACACAAAAAAGTGTATAATTGTCTTAAGAAGGTTTGTCTTGTTTCAAAGAGTGAATTATATAAAATAAATTATGTCAAATATATCGATTAGATACTAAAGGAGGGTATTATGTAATTTCTAAAAATTATCTTTAATCCTAATCACTATTAATATCATTTACTTATTCCATGGAGAAGGATCTTTAGATATTGTCCTTTGTTTAGTAATAACCTATCTTGAGTTATATTGTAGTAATAACCAACAACATAATAATTTGACACAACCTAAAAGTCTTTGTAGAGTATTTTTATAAATAATTACATTAGGAAAATTATTAATATTTATTAACACATTATAATGAAATACAACATCACCTAACATGATTTTTACACCTAAATATTCTATTTCTTCCTTGAATTTGAGTAATTTCTTTTCAGAGACTACCAGTCTATTTTGATCAACCAACTTATAAAATTCCTCTAAATGATAGATATGTTATTTAGGATATTTTAAAAATATAAAATTATCATCTATGTACATAATAATTAATTTCTATAATGTGTAAAATATTGGGTTTATCATATTCTATAAAATATTGGGAGTAGACTTTAAGCAAAAAGGAAACATTTTCCATTCATACTAACCAAATGGGGTAATAAAAGTTGTTGGATATATCCTTATTTCAATTCAAAACTATTTTAAAGCTTGATTCCTTATATTCTAAGCTTGGATTCATATTATAATGGAATAGGATGTTTAATAGGTATTACATGCTTGTTTAAAGGCACATAGTTTACAACCAATCTTATTTTTCCTCTAACATGTTATGTCCTTTTATTGATATAGAATGCATCAAAAGCCCAAGGGATTGTAGGTTTCCTTATTAATTTCATTATTTTAAGTTGTTTTATTTCCTCAAATCATTCATTTCCTAAGGAAGGAAACATACTAGAGTGACGAGCTTTAAATTTTGGCTCAATCTCTTTTCCTTCTTTATCTTTGATAATTTTCAATTATTTTATGCAAGTATGTAACTTCCTATGTTTAAAATACAAAGGATTTTTAGAACACAAATCTCTATTATTTTTATTTCTGATGGATTGTATATCAATAGAACATTGATTGATTATTTTGTGAATCCAAGTATTATTAGTGAACCATTTTAGTTTGGATTCTAGAAAATGCATCTGAAAACATATTATTGTTTTTTGGGTAGTTCATATGTTTTGACCAATGTTATCTCATCCTAAAATATTGAAATAGGATAGACCATAGACAAATTATCTAATCCCATCATGTCATATTTTGTAATTTCATGTTTAAATATTCTAAGTAACAAAATATTATCACAAATATGAATTTAACATAGGATGACCATTCTGAAACATTTTTTTTGTGTGAAATGTCAACCTATGATAATTTGACTTCCACTGATATGAAGGAATATAATTATACCTTCCAAGTAAAATATAAAGACTCTCATCTAAAAATACATATAACTTATATTCTTTAATTTATATCATTTGATTCTAAAGAAACATAAAATATTATGATTTATATGTGACTTTAATTACTGGATATGAGATGAATATTTAGCTGGGTCACCTAGGGGAAAAATACTAGTAAGCATTGTATCATGATAGTACCTTTACTGAGTGCATTGAGTGATAGCATCCCATCCTTAATCCAAATAAACTTCATCATCTAAATGAAAGGTTTCTTATTTTAATAGAGTTTCAAGCTCTTGTTGATCTTCGATAAGAAAAAGATTAAGTTTTTAAACTCTTTATATCTATCATTAAGGACATGAAAAGGGAGGGTTAGAAAAGGCTTTTTAAATATTATATTGCAAACATAATTTTTGAATATTAAGAATTTTATCTTGGAGTCACTCTTTCTAAATTTGTTCCTGAAAAAGTTTAAGCTTATATTATAACTCAACATGTTCCATTTGTTAGAGTAATGTCATTCTAGTAGATGTCAAATATATAAGAGTATTGACATATCTTTTGTTGAGATTAACAATATAATGAGATAATATAAATGCATCAGGAATAGGAGTATGAGACAACATATTCATTTGGAATCCTATTTCTAATTCAAAATATGAAGCACTTTCTTCATCACCATAATAACAATGATTAATATTTACACAAACATCATAATATTATAACTGGTATGAAATATCAAATTTATATTCAACATCATTAGTAGAAATGAAAACATAATCATATTGATTAATATTATGAGCTTCTAATAAATTTACTTAGATTTTTTATATTAGGGATTTTTTTTGGATAATGATCTCCTTGGCAAATGAAGCATTTGATTGGTTCTTTTTGTAACCATTATTCCTTTTTCTAAAATTAATTTTTGACTAGGGTTTCTTTCTAGAAGACCATTGTCTAGTAAATTTATTTTTCATTTTCCAAGGATTATATGGCTAGAAAGAAAAATCACAAGTATGGATGTTTTATTCTTTTTTTAAAAAGAAATATTTTTTGACATCTATACAACCAAAGCTATCTTCCTACCATTCACAAAAATTATCACCACTAGTTTTATGATTATTTTAATGTTTCATTTTGTTGATCTCTTTTTTGACATTGTCTTGTATGGACACCCTTGACATTCTATTTGATCTTTTCAAATGACATTTAATTTAGTTCATTTCCTATGGATTCCTTATATTTATTTGTGAATTACTTTGTATATTATTTTAAATATCTCGTCCTATATGTAGGATTATGTATTTCACATTAATTATAGAATAAACTTTCCATATAACACATATACTCTTCCAATATGCTCATGTCACATAACTGATCCTTCATAAACTTTATTTTATTCATTTATTTTTAATTATCCAATCTTCACACAAAATCATCAATCAATGAAATTAAAAAAAAAAACTTCTATAGGTTTATCATGATTTGAAATATTAGATTGGGATTTGGGATGTAATAGATCCTACCATTCTTTTATTATGCCAATAAATCCATTCACAAGACTTTTTTTGACACCCTTGGGATCTCTTATGTCTATAATAACTTGAGAATTTTCCCATGTAAACATGTCATGGATTACTTCATTTTTCCTTTCATGAGGTTCATATTGAAACTTCCATAAGAAAGGCTAGAGGTCTAACATCGTTTCTTTTCCTTCCAAAGGAGTTTAACTAGTGGATATAAATCTATATAAAAATATTCTCCCTGATGAGCTAACTCAATTTTAATGATTCCTACATGAAATGGTTTATCTGTAGTAGATTCAATATATGATAAACTCGTATGTTTTATTTTGGTTTGGATTTTTTTATTTTTTTACAAGAGTTGAGACCATCTTGGAATGACAAAACAGGAGGTTATGGTTTTTCTAACTCAATGTTAAAAGAGGATTTAAGAAGATGTTTAGGCTGCACAATATTTTCTAAAATATCTAGGATATGTTATGTCTTGGGAAATTGGTACACCATTTTTATTTTAATAGATTAAGACACATTCCTAATTTGATAAACATTGTTTTGGATATTGTCTTGAGATTTAATTAGAGTATCTAATTTTAGAACTTGCAGATGTAGTTCTCCACCCATTGTATTTATCCTAATACTTATTTTTGAGTTATCCTTAGCAAAATTTTGTTTAAATTATGAAACATTTTGATCTATTTGTGTCTAAATTTCTCTGATGGCTCCTAATAATTATTGAGAACTAGCTAAAAAATTAATAGACATGAAATCATGCAAATGTCATATTAATTTTGTGAGTTATCATTTTGAAACAATTCCATAGATTCTAATATTTTTTTGGATTGATCCAAGGACATTTGAATGTAAAATATTATATGATTTATGTATTTGGTGGCTAAATTATTCCAATTCATGAGACTTACTTTTGGGAACTAATTATGATTATTATTAGTCTATCTAAGATATTAAATTTGAGCCTGAAATTTCCCATCAGGGGAATACTAAATAAAATATATAGTCTTAGGAAAGACTTTTTCATTGTAAGATTAATCTCCTAAAGGTGTTTTCCAAATATTTTCCTCCTATTTCTTAAATGTTCCTTCCTTATTCATATTATTAGGTTATGCTATAAGTTTCTTATTCTTGTCAAAAGAGTGTCAATATTTGCTTATCATAAATCATTATATTGCCTAATATTATGTTGACTAAATTATCTAAGATTTTATTTGAATATGTATATAAAATTGAATCTATATGAGGTTCATGGACTCATCTAGGATGTACGAAAACATGATTTTTTATAAAGCTTATGTTTTGTATAAGATCATTAGGATTGGCTTCAAATTAAGTAAATATTATAGTAGAATTTTTTGGAAAGTATTTGATAACAATGGCATAGGATAATGAATTTCGATGCTTCTATAAAAAATATGTGTCTATTATCTAGTTTATAGGAATCTTGAGATTAGATCAAGAAATTGTTTTGGCTCACATAATTTTACTATGTTCATTGGTTTGGCATACCATGATTTCATCATGCATAGGACCATGATTGACATATAGATTAAGAGTATTTGTGATGAAATAGATAAACTTATATTATATATATTTGGGATAAGAACCTTCAGTCATTATAATACCATGGGTATGTACAAATAATTATAAAACATTGTTCATATTTGATTCTTCATGGGTGGATACAAAATAATTAGGATAATATGTAAAATATATGAGACTGTCATGGAGACCAATTTAAACAACATTATTTATAATAGCATATAACATTGTGTATCGATAGTCTCAAGGACATGCAAGTAGAATGACATTGATACATCATCTGAATAATGAAAAAAATCAAATAGAAATAACTCCTATATGTAAAAAATTATGTTTACTTTAAATTTTGAGTTTTTTATTTTGGATTTAGAAATAAAAGAAAAATTGTAATTATGTTCATCATTCTACCTAACTTTCAACACATTTGTAGACAACATACCATAGACTTCATCAAATTTTAGATTATGTAACTTCCATTTAGGATAGGGATTAGTTTCATCTATTTCAATAGAATATTGATTAACAATAAATAAATTTCCTAAAGATGTTTCTAAAAGTGTAGTATTTGCAGTACCTAGAGCACTAGATGATGCCTAATTAGAGAGACCCATAAATGTTGATTATCTTCACTACTATAAAGGTCTAAAACACAGTTTTCCATGCCTTAATCAAACCATTCCCTTTAATATTTTCATAAAAATTAAATGGATATTTCCATAACATAAAAGTATAGTAAACCAATAAATATTTAGATACTTAGAAATATAGGAATCCTTGTTATTGATAGTAAAACAATCTATAAAATATTATAAACTTACACATACACACACATTCATGTGTGTGTGTGTGTGTGTGTGTGTGTGTGTGTAATCCACAATTTTTTAAATATAAATTATCCATATATGAATTTTCATACAAAAATTCATTCATTTACTCAATAAACATGTGTCCATACACATGTTGTCTACTTATTATTTCATAAATACGTACTATGCCATCGTCATAATTACATCAATTGCACATAATGTTTCTCATATATGTATATGTATGTGTATATACATGTATGCATGAATATATGTACATATATGTATGGATGTATATATGTATGTATGTATGTATACATACATACATACACATTCAAATCTATAGAATTGATATTTTTATTTTATTATAAAAATATTTGTCCAAGGGTCTATAATATTCTCTTTGAGTTTAACTATAATATTTTTTTGATAAAGGTGTCACTTTAAACACCCCCCTCTCCCCTCCAATTTTTTCCCATTACCCTGTATGTACCCAAAAGTTGAACTCGTACCAAATTTTTTTTATTGAAAGTGATGTGAATTTTTGTTTCTTCAATTTTTGCTCTTCTTTATATTCCCTCAATTTTGTGTTAACTTTTACTTAGTGGATGATTACATAGTTATAAGCCTTAAATATCTACTATATGTTCCAACTTATGTTTAAAAAATTGTTTAGATTTTTTGTATTTTATCAAACCTCTTATGCTCGATGGATGATGAGGGCCATGGATACCTAATAAAATCACATGACTAGGAGGTGATATTTCACCATTTTTATTATTTTTTGAGTATTTTTGCCTGGGAAAAGATGTCATGGAGGTCAGATATGTGGGTACTATTTCAAAGATAGAGTTTATTATTTCAAAAGAGGAAATTAATTATTATGTATGTGGGTATTTTCCTAGATGAATTATTATTTACTTAGCATGGAGGAATGATAGTATTTAATTATAAACTAAAAAGAAAATAGTATTTGAAATTGTGTTAAAATTATTAATTTTGTACTTGGAAATGTGTGTGTGTGTGTGTGTGTGTGTGTGTGTGTGTGTGTGTGTGTGTGTGTGTGTGTGTGTGTGTGTGTGTGTGTGTGTGTGTGTGTGTGTGTGTGTGTGTGTGTTTGTGGCATTTCCATTTTAATGAGGATGGGGTCCCATTTTATGCTTTAATTATCTATTTATTTACATCAAAGTGGGAGAATCATTATTTTAATAATTACTAGATAATTCTAGTTATAAAGCTTAGATTACATTGTAAATAAGGTTACATTTTTTATGATTTATCATGGCTCAAAATTTATTTAAAATTGAATTTGTTTAAAATGATTATAATACAAAACTATGTTATAAATAGTTTAATGTGATTTGGAAGGAGGGCATCAAAAACTAAGATTGAAGGTTGGTCTGATGTAATAATTTCCTTGTTTTAACTCATTTATAATATTCCATAAACTAGTATGAATGCATAATATGAGTAATTAATATATTGGTATTAGTAGTTGATAAAATTTACTTATATTTTATTTGATATATAATAATAATGGTATTATATCCCTTACCCCTTGGTACAAAAGGGTACGATAATAAAATAAAACCAAGATAGTCAAAATATGTCTATAGGAGAACAAAAAGAGATGGGTAGAAATTCCCAATAAGCCAAACAAGTAAAAATCCAATAAGCCAACTACAAGAGAGAAGAGCAAAGACATGAATACTAGAATCTTCATGAGGAATACCAATAACCAGTTTAGTATTTCACATCAAAGTTTAATCTAAGAGTTCATGAATGAATATCCACTATGGGAAAACATAGGGAAAGGAAAAAATTACCACTGCCACATGCCTTGGCCTCCAACTATAATAATGCCCTCCAAGATCTAATCTAAGATAGCTAATCAAAATAATTATATGATATTGTAATAAAATATAAACTCAATTTCCTCTTAGAGCTCCTTAAACACCATCAATCCATAAACCAAAAGATAAAAGAATGAAAAAGCATAACATTGATTCCATCAATGATAATTAAATAAGGAGATCCAAGAGAAGCTAAACACCAAAAATATTCAAGTGGGAATTTGTATGTGAGTCATGTATTTTATATTTAAATACCTATTCTATTCTCAAGGTGGGTGACCTTAACATTTCCAACCTTCATTGAGAATAAGGTGAGGATATCCAATGTTATCCAATGAATCCACTAGAGAGTTACTCTCGTGATAGTTATGGGAGAAATAAATATCCACAAATAAAGGAATGACATATAGAATATATTGAATGATTGAATTGAGTTGAAACTAATAAATTATTATCAATAAAAAAAATTTGATAGTTACAAGCTAATCTCCATCCACAAAAACATTATTGAAGTTAGACTAAATAGAAATAAGAGGTTTTTACTTCAATAGATTTTTATGAAAACCATGAAATCTTAAAGGTATAATATGATAGATAGTGTATCATATTATCTCTAAAGATGTCTACACATATATAAATTCTTGGGATTACATTGTATGCCCTACTAGTATTTAGATTGAAATAATTTTCAATCAAGGGATTATAATAAACCATTAACCTTTTTTCAATTTGAACAGGAAGGTTTAAGTTTTTTCAAAAAATTCTATTTTAAGAGAGCATGCATTTCCTCTCTAGTAATTATAATTTAATGTAGTGGAAATTTAGACTTAAAAACCTCTTAGAGGAGTTCCTTAATTTTAAGAGTAAAATTTTATTCATAGTAGGATATGTCCCTGAAGAATTTATTTTTAATTTGTTTTCACAAGCTCCATATTATCAAATATGGGGACATAACCCATATAGTTTTGACTTGATTCCCTCCTTCTATCGTCAAAGCATAATAGTGTGTCTAACTTTTAACAATAAATAGGTCACATATATTTCTATATAATCCTTATAATATATTGATTTTGGGGCATTGAAATTAATCAAGTAAATAGGTTTTAGATTAGATATACAAATATGTAGTTCATATAAAATTTTCTAATTTTTTAAAAAACCTTAAGTATTTTTTAATATTTATATTTTAATTACTTTTTAAATATTTTTCTATATACCTAATTTATTTTTGAATAAGAATTGATACAAACCCAAGTATATTCATTTTGTAAAATAACTAGGACCATATTCACCATAAAAACTTGCAATAAATAAGAACATCATTGGGGTTTTATAATAATTATTATAGAAGAATCAACAAGAGGGCCTCTAAAATACAATCCTTTAAATTTAAACCACATAATTATGTTATCTTTAGGAAGTCCTCGAGGGTTCCATACTTTTTAAACAAGCCATACTAGTATATAAATAAAATATATTAAATTTTTATAGCGTCGTTTCACCAAAACATTCTCTGGAGGATCTCTATTCCATTTTATGACATAAATATCCACTGATATGGTGAGAGTTCATGAAAATTTTAAAATTAACTAGAGGATCATATATATGGTTGGTTGTAGAAAGATTTGTATTTTTCAATTTATTGTGAGGCCCTCATATAGTTTAATTTTCAACTGAGTAATAAAAAACTAGGCATCCCCATATGTTTGAAAATTATTCTTCTAAAATTTTGAAGAATGGATTATTGCAAAGAGGAATCCAACTAGACCATACATCCTTATAGAATTAAATATATCTAATTTTTTTTTATCTATGTAGAGGAATTTAGAGATATTTACAAACTAAATTATAGATATGAAACCCATACATCCAATGCTCCGAAGTAAAAATGTGGGAATTATAATCTATATTATCAAA
>JARHVA010004656.1:1210000-1222500 GCA_037957365.1 Torreya grandis
TTGATATATATCTTTACTTCTCCTAATATTATATGAAGCTAAGATTATGTTCTTGATTGATAGCAAGGAAGTAAACTAAAGTTATCAATGGAAGTTTTCATTCCTAGTATCTTACTTTTATTTAATTCTTGATTAAGGCATGACTCTTAAGGGAATTTTTCTCTATAATAGATAACTTTTTTATTACCCTACCTACTTCACTATGCCCTACCTAATAAGGAAATGGAAGCCTCCTTATCGATATATAGTTTTGTTTTTGTACTACCTACTTTCCATTCCTAAAATATATTCTTAGTTATTAGGGTAAGCTTTCTTCCTAAACTATATCTTGCATATATTCTTTCCCTACCTACTTTTTTATGCCTTACATAATTAGATTATATTTTTGGTAATGGAATATTTCTCCCCCATAGATAAAATGATAAATGAATTTTTTAATAATCTAACATATGTAATACATATTTACCTTTGAGTATGCCCTACCTACTTTTCCTACTTGAATATTACCTACCTACTTTGACTACTTGAGTATGCCATATGTGATTGAATATCTAAGAAATATCTTGATCTTGAGTATTCCTTACCTAAATACTCAATCCATATACTGATCTTGATTATGTCCTACCTACCTTATTATAATTGAGTAATCCCTACATATCCCTATTTCTCTACCCACTTGAGAATGCCCCACCTACTGCAATCATACTTCCTGTGACCCTACTCCTTATGATTATAAATTAGCTCACATTAAAACTACTAACCATAGTTATCCCACTTGGAGACATTTTAAACTCACTTGGACCTTTCCCAAATCATATTCTCATACACTACACATCCTCAAATCATACATGCTCTCTAAGCACCCCTATGGCCCTTTCAGAGGATTGTTGATCATTGTAGGTGGCCTTTAGGCCTAGACCATGGCTTAGGGAGGAATCCTATAGCCTAAGATACATGTTTTCATCATAAAATCCATGTCTTAGGCCATGGCCTAGGCTGATCATGTGAAAAATTATTTTGTCTAGGCATAAATATCTAGAAATGGCTAGGTTTTGGTTTGTTGGTGGATTAGGGTTGAGATATATGCCTTTTCCTCATTCATTTCAGCCTCTTTCTTGAATATCTTTTACATTATTTATTTTATCATCCCACTTTATCATCAAACTAAAAGCTTGGTTAGCTCCCTAAATCTATCTTGGTCCTTGGTTGCCACAATAGCTTTCATTGTGACAGTGGATGCCCTACTATTCTATAGCTTATCTTGGTGATTAAGAATGCTCTCTCTAGTGTTCTTAAAGATTTTAAATTTATCCTTACTCCTTGAAGACTTCATTTCACCTATCCTTATTGTACTTAAATTATCTCTCTCACAAATTGGGAACTTCTTCTTCACCTATTCCATAGATATTTTATTTTGGTATGGACTCAACTCACATACAACCTTATCATCTTCCTCTATTGGCTTCTAGCATGGGCAATCAGTTGGTAGAAAGTATACACATATATATTGAGTTTGATATGATGGAATTTTTTAATGTAAATTGAAACTCTTTGTTTATTTTCAATAGTAAACATGCTAGGGTTTGATTTGTTTTAGTTATTTCACTTGCTAGGGCATTATCTAGGATAGTCTTTGAAGCTTATACATTTGTATTGGTTAAATATTATATTAAATGCTCAAAATATCTCTAATCATATTCTATTATTTCATTGGAAACATTTATTTTACATATTAAGATGTTACATGCTCAAAACAATATAGACAACTTGCTTAAATAATCTCTCTCTCTTGGTAAACTAGAAAATTGCATTATTAGAAAATAATAGTGTTGAAAGTAAAAAGATAAATCAAACTTAGACTAGGCATGATATTGAAACCTTTATTTAAAACATATTTATTTATTAAAATGTCTCTCATTTGGCCTAAATATGTCCTTGCTTCTAAGTTTACATACCATTTGTTATCCCTCTTTATTCGGCATTGTTATTTCCATAATTTGTATGTAATCAGTTGTGTACTCCTAATTACTTGCTTTAATATGGTTATATTCACTAGAGGTACATGTATCATTTATGTTCTTGATCATGCTAGGACAAACATCATTTACAAGTCGATATATATCTTAGTACAAATTGGCAAACCTGATATCCACTATATATTTCCTATAGCCCATAGAAACCATAAGTCTTATAACCTCCTAGTAAATTATTTAAGTACCCTATGTACCCCTTAAAAAACACTAGTGGTTCCATTTAGATTCTTAAAGTTAAATTTTGGCATACTCGATGAGACATCACATATATTCTCATTCTAGATCTATCCCATTTATAGTTATTTTATCCAACTCCCCTTTGTTAGTTATTAGGCTTTGCTTTCAGTTATATTTCAGCTATCACCTTGGTTATTTTCTCTTGCTTTGATTTTATGTCATTATTCCTATTGGTGCTATGTTAGTTTGAATTTTCTATTGTCTCCCATTTTTATCTTGTTTCATTGGATCCATAGTCACCCTCCCACCTTTGGGATACTAATCTGATTAGATTCAAGGCCTTATCCCTAAGCTCATTCATGAGTAAGCTACAACTGTAATAAAATGTCATAAACATCATAAGATCCAAGAGGTTCCCTCAACCCAACATGGTGGTCTGTACCCTCTTTAATTTCAAATGAAATAAGATTACAAAGACTAAAACCAATGGACTCGATCTCATTTTTACCAGTCTGAGCTTCATTCATCTGAGGATGTTTCTTCTCATCCTTATACCACATCTCATTCACTTATTCAAGGTGATGATAATACTATTTCATGACAAGGACCTGATGATCTATGTTCAATCATTGATGATTACTATAGATGCCTTTAGGTGAATGAAGTGCATCTTTACCCCCCTATGATTTGATGACACGCTTCCTTTAGATCCAAATCTTGCACCCATTTAGTTTTGAGTACCTCAACTAGTTCTCACATATTTACCCATCTCTTTCTCAGAAGGAAATTCTATGGCAAAAACCCCCTCATGTTTATGTTGTGATCATAGGAATTACAAATTAGAGAGGTATCCCCATTACAAATATTCCTCCCATCCTCCTAGGCCTTCCTTTAGAGTTATTAATGAGCATGTTGACTTTGATTGCCACTTGTAGACTCAACACCCATGGGATGCCTATCTTGAACATCAGTTCCCTTTGATTGAACCTCATTTGATGTCATGTGACTAGCATGATGGAGATATAGGTAACCATAACCATTTCCATGAGTATGCCGCATCATCCCATCACCCCCATGGGTAATGGTATTCATCTTATGGTTGTTACCCACCATGTGGTAAAGATGATGTTTAGCATGAACATCTCCCATATTAGGAGCTGACTCAACATCATCCTCTCTATGGTCATGGTTATGATAATGTATATGGACATATGAAATATCATTACCATCACTAACCTCCTCCTAGAGTCCATCACCACCTTGTTATCAACCATGCCTATGGATATATCCATTATAATCCTCTAGCCCATTGGGTATGTGTTATTACCCTTCTTTCTCCTATCCCTAAACTACCTAAGTTCAGTGGGACTCATGACTTTAGTCCCATGGAGAATATTATATCATTTATGATGCTATGTATGGATTGGGAACAAGATAAAGGCATGATGTTGAGGCTCTTCACTCATTTTTTTGAACTAAAGCTCTTATTTGGTTTCATAATCTACCTCTAAATTCTCTCTCTAGTTTCCATCTCCTTTTGGATGACTTCTAGTACTTTGATATCTATAGATATTTCAACATCAACATCTAATCACTCACATCCATGGCATAGGTCAAGGCTGAGTTGAGCTTTGATTTTGTGCATAGGTGGCATTCATCCATCCATACATGAAAAACTAAGTTCTTAGATGGTTAACTTTATGACATGATCATCTGTGCATAGGTGGCATTCATCCATCCATACATGAAAAACTAAGTTCTTAGAGGTTCACCTTGAGGTCCTCAAGTGTGATCCCACCTCGTTTATGAAATGTTAATGAGTGTCTGAATATTGAAGTATTATAGTCACATGTGGGCATGTGGCCTGTACCAACCCAAAATTCATCCTCTTCACATGATCATAATAACAATGTGATTGATGATGGTGTCACTATTTGTCCTCTCAAAAATAAGGATAAGAAGGACATCTGTGAGGTGAATGCTTTGAGAAATAATCTATCTGGAAAGAAGGATTATGAATAAAGTATAAAAAAATAATAGATGATGTTTCCTTATGACCTCACCATGTTTTGAAATTACCATTAGATAAAGGGAAATGATGATGTTGATTGTGTTTCCCAAAATATTGGTGTGCAAGCCTCACCTCCATCTTAGAGTTCTTATCTTATAGAACCGAACCATAAATTGAATGTGTTCAAGGAGCCTCTACCTAATCATTCAAAGGATAAGAAGAAATATAAAAAGAACAAATAAAAGGATAAGACTATTAGTTATCCTTCTTGATCTTACACCTCTTCTAACTCCTCTTCCCATGTTGAACCAGGAGGGAAAATCAATTGTGAGTGTAATAAGGTCATTGATGTTATTGACATAGACTCTACTAGGTATGAGCGCTTTGTCAACACACACTCAGGTCAAGTCACTGATCCTATTGGAGAGACTAGTGGTGTTGGGCCTCCTATCTATCCCACAAGGGTAGGGAATCCCAAACTCAAATTTTACTTTCAACATAACATCCCTCCCCAAGCTTGACAACATCCTTACTTTTTCATAGAGGAGTTATAGGGCCTGTCAACTAGGATCTCCATTTGGTACCTTCTTCACCTTTGTCTTGAGCTAAGGGGCCTCATCTTTTATGAGATTGGTCTCTCTCATGAGGGTCTGATATGGGATGATGTTGAATTCTTGTTTAACTATGATGCATTTGAGTACTCCCACCCTCCTATCTTATCTTTTGACCCAACCACTTTGCCAAATGCTTCAATTATTTCAAAGAGGATTTATCTCCATATCTATATTGAGAACTTTGTTGATGACTTCTACATTAATAAATGCATTGTTGATGAAGGATATGTGTTGAATATCATGCACTTTATGTGTTCAATAGGCTTAGGATCTATTATAAGAAGCACTCTAATTCTTGCCAGAAATGTGTTGGTTTTAATAAAGACATAGTTGTGTTGGTGAGGAGCATGAAGATCTAGGTCAAATTTACCAAGTTAGTTATGATTGAGTTTAGTGTGTTAAACTTGGATCTTTTATACAACATGATTATTGGTCATCCTTGGACCGCTACCATGTAGGCCATTACATTGGCTATGTTTCACATGGTTTAGTTCATCCTTAGACCACTACCATAGATGCTAACCCAAATCCATAGACATTAATCTATGTAAATATAAATCCCTCAGATGAGGATTTGGATGTATCCTCATGGGAATATATAGATTCTCACACACCCCCTAATTTTAAGTATCATTTTCTCAAGGATGATTATTTTGATTTAGATGAGTATCGATCAGTGTTCATTCCTTTAGAGTCTGATACACATCAACTGACTCCCTCTTCCACTCCATGATCTCAGGCCCCATCTTATCTTCTTGGAGACCTATTTCAATATGTCTCTTTGTATGTTGATCTTCCCCTCACATTATAGTTTTACCATTGAAGTATATGCTCTCGTAATGCATCTCCCACTAAGACCACTTGAGTAGTTGACTTTGATCTTGAATGATATTTCATTCATGTTATGGCACATAACCTATTCAATGAGAGAAAGGTATATGTCAAGCTCATGCAAGATTATCATAAATACCATTATCCCCTTAATCATTTTAATTTGTATATCTCTCTTACCGATGACCTAATGCCCAACATTCTTGTCATGAATGTCCTAGTGGTTGAACCTAAGGTGTTAGATAAATTTCTTCCTCTCACACTTGAGTGTTTTGAGGAAGGTAATGATATGTATATTGAAGGATCTATAGATGTAAACCTTGGGACTTCAATAAGACCAAAAATCATAAAGATCAGTGCTAGCCTTAATCTAGAAGAACAAGATATTTTGGTCACCTTCTTATGATAATTTTTGGATATATTCACTTGGGAATATGCTAATATGAAGGGCATGGATCTTGACATCATTATCCATAACCTTGATATGGATGATGGGACCTGGCCCATTTGACAAAATAAATGACCAATGGTGGTTAAAGTCTCCCAGTTAGTCAAGGCTGAGATTGAAAATCTAATTTAAGTTGGTTTCATGCAAGTTGTTGACTACCCCTGATGGGTTTCCAACATCTTCCCTATTCTCAAGAAGACTGGAGTGATTTGGATTTACTTCAACTTTTAACATATCAATATGGCTTGTCCAATAGATAATTTTCCTACTTCTTTGATCAACTAGATTGTTTATTCCACTACTAGTTTTGAAATCATGTCCCTCATGGACATATTCTTAGGGTACAACCAAATCTAGATTGCACCAGAAGACCATCACAAGATGACATTCACTAAACCATAGGTTACTTTCTATTATACTATCATGTCTTTCATTTTAAATAATGATGGGGCCATTTATCAACATGTCATGACCCACATTTTTCATGTCCTTATCTATAATATTGTTGAGTACAATGTCAATCATATCCTCATCAAATCCTTTAAGTGTGATGAGCATGTGTGAGACCTTCAAATTATCTATGAGCATCTTAGAGACTATCATATCATCCTTAACCTTGAGAAGTGCATTTTTATCATCTCTATTGGAAAAATTCTTGGATTACTTGTTTTGTAAAGTGGCATTGAGGTGAATCTTGAGAAGATCAAAGCGATACTTGAGATGCCACACCATGAAATGTCATTTAGTTATAGTCCTTCTTGAAAGGCTCAACTTTCTTAAACATTTTCTTGAGGAGTATGCTCACAAATCTATACCCCTCACACATTTCTTATGCAATAACAAATAATTCTTGTGGTTTGTTGAAATCTAAGTGGATTTTGAGGAATTAAAGTGCATGCTTCATAATTCTCTCATCTTGATGACACCCATTAAGTGTCATGAGTTCATATTGTACACCTATGTCATTAATATTTTGATTAGGGGCATGCTATGTCAAAAAGAAAACATTGGCAAAGAGAACTATTTACCACATCTCTCACACACTAGTTGACCCTGACCTTAACTACTCTCTTTTTGAGTGATAGTGCCTCTCCCTCATCTTCGATATAAATAATTTGAGATATTACATATTGGGATAAATCACCAACATGATTATCCAGTCTGATCCAATCCATTACTTGCTTAGTAAGACACACATTGTTGGTAGGACTATGAGGTGGATCATGATTCTTCAAGAGGTTGACATTTTCATTATTAACCAAAATTCCACTAAGAGTCTAGCCATAGCTGAGCAACTCACTAAATGTCTAGTACCCAATCCTAGCATAAAATTGTTTTATGATGTCTTTCTTGATGAGATGGTCCACTTAATCAATTATATTGAGTTATTTAAGTGTGATTGTTATTAGAACATCATCTGTTACCTTAATACTCAATCTTATCCCATTGATGCTCTTTTAAAGGACTGTTTTTAAATCCACAAGCTTGACATTCACTATGTTATCATAGGTGGAATCTTATTTGAATGGGGTCTAGATGGTTTGTTGATGCAGTGACTCACCCCTAAGGATACTCTTCTCATGTTGGAGGAGTGTTATGGGAGTGTTTTTTATGGCCACCCAGGAGGGCAAGCCACTGTTAAGCATATTATCAGTATGGGATAGTATCAACCCACTATTTTTAAGGACAAAATCAAATATGTCAAGAAGTGTAAGATGAGCCATGTTACGAGGGATGATATCAATACCTAAATAGGCCTCTTGAATTTCATTTTATCCCTATACACCTTCTCAATTTAGGCTCTCAAATTTATTGGTGAGTTCAAACCCACCTCTTCTAATGGCCATCATTGGTTCATCACTATCACTAACTATTTCATGAAGTGGGTTGAGGCCATGCATGTTAGTGGCATGTGTGGGAAGACCATCACCAAGTTTGTCTCAAACTAGCTTATTTTTATGCTTGGGATCCCCACATGATTATAGTCGTTTATAGCCCAAGCTTCCAAATCCTTGACATACATGAACTCACTGAACACTTTAGGTTTAAGATCCATTTATCCTATACCAATTACCCCTAAGAAAATGGTAAAGATGAATATTCGAGTAAGACTTTGAATAAGATACTTCTCTATACCATTTCCCAGTCCAAGAGAGACTAAATTCTCATGACCTATCATTTCCTTTGGGCCTACTGGACTAACTTTTAGATACCCATGGTGAAAATCCCTTACTCTCTCTTGTATGGGTCTGAGACTATTCTTCCCTTAGAGTTCTTAATCCCCTCATTATGGCTTAAGATGTTTATATCTCTCTCTGATGAGGAATATTGCACCATTTGCCTCATCAAGCTTAAAAAACTAGATGAGTGATGCCTAGCCACTCTTGAGCACAAACTTTCTTACCAACACCATCAATGCCACCATTTGATGCAATTAGTGCACCATCATCCATTCAAGGTAGGTGACATAGTCCTCATTTTTTATAATGAGCACCGTAAGAATGGAAAACTCACACATGAGTGGTTCAACACTTCATTATCACCATGTCTCTTAAGAATGGGTCTTATCATCTCTTGACCCTAAAAGGTGATCCATTATGGTAACTGATCAATGGGATATTCTTTGATTCATTTCATGTCTAAGGCCTATGTGGCCATTAAATAATATCACCTATGGTGGTAAATAAATACTTTCCTCTCTTTTTGCACCACTAACCTCTATGCCACTTGTATGTGTGTGTGCACATGGGTTCTTTATTAGTATTTCCTACTATCTAATCACATGCATATAATAGTCTATATCGGATGAAGCATACACATCACACATAAAATCATATACACACATATTCAAATAATGAGAAACAACTATATTTATTATTAAAATATATATTTTTTTCTCTAGGTACATCACATAGCTTCTTTTGAGTGTGGGCTCATAGTCTCCAAAACTACCATGTGTATGGACATACATATGATACTATCCTAGTTAGCTTATGACTGGGGTCGATCTATGGTAGTCCTACCTTTAGTGGAGATCTTTATCTCTACCTAGTGACTAGTTGATCCATAGTTTTCTCTAGTGTATCCGACTAGTCTACGTCATCTCTAGGGGCATCCACTTCTCTACTCTGCTCTCAGGCTATCTCAACCCATTTTAGTCATGCCTTAGCTTATGCCAGGGTTTTTTCATGTTATGTTATAATGGTTTCTAGTCATGCCATGGTTTCCTTATGTCATGCTGACTCTACCTCTAGCTATGGTATCTAATGTTGTGTTCTTTCTAGCATGAGTGAGGCTTGTTAATCCACCTACCATAAATGAGTATGTAGCTCTATTGCCACTAGAAGATGTGGCACCCACTCTATGATTGGTGTCACTCCTACATCAGGGAATAGATCCCTCAATAGTACGTCCACATGGAGTCAATTATAGATATTTTGGTCTCCTACACAGACACACATAGAACACATATGTTATTTATATATCATGTCTTGCTAAGGATGATTACAAAGATAAAGTGTTATCTAGAAAATACACTTGTCTTACCTAGTCATGCAAATAACCTTTATGGCCCTCTGATAGGTCATTCTACTCCTCATGGTGGTGGTCTTATGTATGGCTGCCTCTCTCCTCTGCTACCCCCCTCACTCTATCTCAGCTTCCCACCATGCTTAGCCACAACTAGCCTAGGCTATGCCCATCTCTCCTACACTAACAAAGCCTATCTCCATGGATGATGGTATAACCCTTGTGGAACTTGTAACTATTCATATCCCACATGGATCTCTAACCCTACATCATCTCACCACATGATGGATTTATATGGATCATAATGTAGCTACACATTACATCTAGATCTAATGTGGTCCACATAGGCCCAACCTTATCTATGAACCACAAAGCCTATATCGTGTCCTCCTCTAGTGTAGGTTATAGATCATTACCCCATGGTGTCCTTGACCATATTAGTGGGATCTTCTCATAATCCCAAGAAATGAGTAAACTAGGCTATGTCAATCCACTTGACCCCATGCATTGGATGTGATATAACTACTAGTATAGTCCACCTAGGATATATTAGCCCCATGCATATCTCTATCCTCCCTCTATGCATTAAAAAACTCTTATCCAAAATAATGGTAGTCACCTTGTACTCTGGCTTTCATGGAGCCTTCTGACCATAGTGCCTATTATCAATATCTATAGTGGTGGCTCCCTAGGCAGTAAATGTGTGATCCATACTCCATGGCTATTCCATTGAGGTTAGGGTCACAGTAGGTAAAGTTTAGTTATGACTGTATCTTGCACCTATGGTATCTTTATCTCTCTCCCCATAGGTTCATCCCCATAGAGATGGTAGACATCCTCAATGCTAAAGATGAACTAGAGTTTAGACCCCAACTAAAACACATGTCTCTCAGGTACACATGTGGTCACCAATGCATTCACCAGGTCCTTAGAGTAATACAATGAATTCATGTGTACCATCCTTGAAAGTCTTGCACTCTATAATCAATCTTAGTCCTCCATAAGTAGAGCATCCCCATCCTCAACTAACCCTGATGGGAATTTCTCCTAGTTGGTAACCTTGCATAATTTATCTCTCTATGTTGGTTATTCCATGCCTATGAGGGTTCTCCCTCCTCTGGTATGCTAAATCCTACATGTGTCTTCAAAAACAAATAATAGGAAAATGGATTAGTATACTCATTATGAAATGAGAAAACATATGTAAAAAACATCTATTTTTATCTAATCTACTTATTTATCCCTTTATTTCTTATTTTGACCCCTTTTAAGACCTCTTAGGCTCTTTTGGGCTCCCTGAGGCCTGTCTTAGGGCCTCACTATCTAAGGTCATAGATTTATAGGTAAATCCATAGTCTAAAAGTGGAATAAGCCATGATCCCCATGGCCTGATAGTTCCCTAGGCCTTAGTTTTGCATACCCAGTCTATGGCCTATGATCTAGTGCCTTGGGGAACCCTAGGGCTCCCTACTTCTCTCTCATTAGGAAACAGTTTGATTTATCATTTATCACAATTTTTTCCTCACATAAAGCCAATCATTTTGACTATTTATTTCACATGATTCATCTACCGAATAATTTGAAATGAGTTAAAATTGGTTTAGTACCTCCCAAACCCCAAAAATGAATAAAATTTAAAAACATTTTGGTTAGAGGACTTACTCGGACCATCCTATGCATCTGTGGCATGCTCCCACATCATCATTTTGCTCCACTTAGGCTTAGGTGGCTTTTAGTATCTCTTTTAGCTCTCTCAAATTGAAAACAAGAATGAAAATGATTTACTTTTTACTCTTTCTTCCTCTTTTTAGCCATTTTCTTACTTTTTATGTGCCCTTTTTTGGTGTTTTACCCTTTTTACATTCCAAACCATGAAACCTCCATATTAGGGGGTTTGTCACATTTTGAGCACATTGGAATCCTATGTTTTTCAATCTAAGGATTCTTGAGGCCCACTTTATCCCTATGTTTTGTCCTCAGGTCCCCTTTTCGGTCCCAATTAACCTTTTGGGTTTGTTCCTCATCTCATGGGCACCCAAGGATAGAAGTTATTGTAATTTTTTTAGTTAGTCATTTCTTTGATTTTATGCATTTGATTAATTTTATCTCCCTCTCTCCTTTTGTCATTATTTTATGTAGGGATGTTATCTAGATATGGTCTGGCCAACTAGTCTTCATCTTCTCTAAACTTCCCCCACTTTCCCTTGTTACCCCTTACCATGAATAGTATTGGTCAACCACTTTGGTTATGGATCAGCATTGTTATTTATTTCCCTCATGAAAATTGCTTATACTACCTTGATTTGATATTTCATTTCTATAGTTGCTAGTATTTCATCCTCAACCCCCATCATGGTGCACCTCTCAGTGGTGATTCTCAAAAATGGTGGAAGTCAGGATAACCTAAGACTGGTAGCTATGGCTTGAGTTATTAATGATCCATGGGGCCATGAGTTTGTTCTAAATAATTTATACCTTACCAGTGAGATGAATAATGATGTTGAGTATCATGTAATCATTGGCACCTTAAATAATTCCCATGAGTTAGGTACATGATATGTACAGTTATTCTTTGGTTCACTCTTATCCATGTCTTAACTCACCAATGTCTGGGTTATCCTTAACTCTGAGTTGCTCCCCCTTTTTGAGGTGGCACATGATTTTATCTCTTTCTTCAAGGACATCTAGTTCACCCATATCCATTATTGGGAAGAACACTAGGGCTAACACCTTAGTGAATGTCATTTTTTATTCTATGATTTTATTTGATATCACTTGTATCCCTTCTTCATAGGAACTAGAGCTAGATTTGGATTATGTAACATTTGTACTCTCACCCATGGATTATGTCATCAACT
>JARHVA010004656.1:1230000-1235000 GCA_037957365.1 Torreya grandis
TCAGCTTTATGAGTTACATCACTCACCTTATAACAAGGTATGAAATGATCTATTTTAGAGAATCTATCTACTACCAAAAAAATGGAACGATTACCTTTCTACATCTTGGGTAGGCGAAGAACAAAATCCATGCTTGTTGAATCCTATGGCCTATTAGGAATGGGTAGGGGGTGATATAGGATGGTATTTTACTTATTATATGAGTATAATAGTAAATCCTATAACTTTAAACATACTTATTCATATCATTTTTCATATTTGGCCAATAATAAAATGCACTCACTTGAGCTAGTGTCGTGTCTTGTCAAAAATGACTTGCAAGACTCCCATTATGTTTTTCCTTGATGAGATTATCTGTAATAGATCCTTTAGAATACACAATTTTCTACCTTTAAATATGAGAACTTAATGGATCATGTAATCCATCCAATGAATTTTATCTTTACTAGTGGAATCTTTATATACCTCAAAGACTTCTTTTAAATCTGAGTCTTCCTTGTATAAGTTCTTGAGATCATCAAATCCTATAACCTTCACTTGAATTTACTATAAAATAAAATAGAATATACTCAAATAATCAACAACCTTATTAGTTTTTACACTTTTATGCTTAATAAAAAAATAAAAAAATTGTAAAAATTCTACCCACTTTGCATGTCTTTGATTTAACTTGTGTTGACTAGTTATGAATTTTAAAGTATGATTATAAATGAATAAAACAAAATCCTTAGGCATCAAATAATGCCCCCATTTATTCAATTATTTCACAATGGCATAGAACTCTTGATCATAGTCTAAATACTTTATTTTAGCTTCATTGAGCTTATCATTGAAATAAGTAACTATCTTATCTTCTTGGCTTAGAACTACTTTAATAGCTATATTTCATGTATCACATTTAACTTGGAACAACTTATTGAGATTAGATAAGGCCAATATGGGGTTTTATATGAGTTTCCTTTTCAAAATCTAAAAAAAAAATTAGCTTCATCATTCCACTTAAATGGCTATTTTCTGAACATAATAGTTTTTGCCACATGTGCACAAATAATACTAAAATTACTCATGAATTTTTTATAGAAACTGGCAATCCCATGAAAAATCCTTACCTCAAATGAACTCTTGGGTGTAAGACATTATTCTATTTGTTTTATTATCCTTATCCATATTTATTCCTTATTTTGAGATCATAAAGCACAAATAGATTATTTTTATTTTTAAGAAAGTGTGTTTCTTAAGGATAATCAATAACCTTTCTTCTTACAATTTATTTAAAACCATTCTTAAATGCTAAATATGTTCTTCTTTATATCTTATAAAGACTAAAATATCATCTAGGAATAAAATAACAAAACTACTAATGAACGGCTTAAGCACCTCATTTATCAATCTCATAAAGGTGTTGGGAGCATTGGTTAAGTCAAATGGAATTACTAGCCATTCATACAAACCATCATTGGTTTTGAAAGTAGTTTTTCATCGATTCCCTTCTCTAATTCTTATCTAATGATATCAAATTTTAAGATCTATGGAAGAAAAGTATCTATCACTACTAAGACAATCTAATAAAACATCAATCCTGGGCAAAGGGAATCTATACATTATTATGATCTTATCAATGGATCTTGAATCTATGCACATTATCCAACCACAATCTCTATTTATCATTATCATTATAGGAATTGCACATGGACTTAAAATTTCTCTTGCCACCTTTTAACCAATAATTCTTTCCCCTGATTTTTGATATCGTCATTTTCCTTAGGAGTCATTTTGTATGTAGCTTTGTTAGGTAAATTTGTGCCAAGAATGAAAAATATGTGATGACTTATACTCCTTTTAGGAGGTAACTCATTTGGTATTTCATCTACTACAATATCCATGAATTCACTTAGCAAATATTGAATCTCTAATGACAATTCATAAAGTTTAGGAGAAGTAAAAACTATGTTAGGCTTACCAATAAGAGGATAACTCACCTATTCTTATTCTACATGATGAAGAAACACTTTCCCACTAACAAACAATACATTTGTAACCTCTTTTATAGTTACATCATTCTCTTTGATGGGTGTGAGGATATTCTTCATAGAATCCTTCACAAATGTAAAGGTGTTGAGCTTACCATCATGAATAACTTGTCTATCATATTTACATGGTCTTCTTAAGAAAATATGATAAAAATCCATTGAAATTACATCACATTTGGTAGTGTCTTTGTAACTCCAAATCTTAAATTATACATTTCATTGTTTATTAACTAGAATATGATGGCCTTTTTGAATCCAAGAAAATATATATGGAGTAGGATGGTTTACCTTGTTCCATTGCAATTTTTTTACCATTTTTCTGGACACCAAATTATTAGTGCTACCACTATCAATGATTAATTGAAAATATCTTCCATTAGTGTTTCATGCACTTTTTAAAAGTGTGTTCCCTTGAGGTGGCTTGTTGATCTCTTTAGCTAGCTTTAGAAATATTTTTTTCATCAATACTGACTCTCCTTATTCTAGAGAAAAATATTAGATAGGATTACTTACACTTTCTTCTTCCTCTACTTAGGTGACATGATAAATATCTTGACTAATAGATATTGTTCTAGACATTCATATGATCTATGTCCATATTTATTATATTTGAAATACCTACCACTAAATTATCCAATTCTACCTCTGTAAAAATATCTTCTTCATCTAAAAATAAATCTCCCTTTTGAATGTGATGTTAATTTTTGCAAACTAATAGTTTTTCCTTCATGACCTTGAGGTTGGTTTCTTCCTCCTTTTTGTTCTCTACCCCTATAGGATGTGCTCCTTCCTATAACATGTGAAGGTTCATTTCTTTTAATATTTTCTTATACTTTTAAGGCATACTGGTATGCCTCTTTAAATTATTTAGGGATAATAAATTTGATCTCATATTATATATTAAACTTTAAACCACTTATGTATTTATCCACCTTCTTTGTATCCTCCTCAACATGTCCTACTGTAATGGTCAACTTATAAAAGTTTTAAGTATATTCCTTGATTGACATATCCTTTTTCTTATGATTTTAATTATTTTAAAGAGATTATATTAATAGTCACATGTTATGAACTTACCTTTGAGTTTAGATACCATTATATCCCAACTCTTTAAATTATCTTTCCATTTACTCCTCCTTTCTTATTATATGCTATCCCACACTAGGGAGACATGTCCTTTCAGCCTTGCCATACCAAACTTGACTTGTTTGTATTCATATACATTTTAATAATCAAAATAATTATCAAGGTCATTGGTATAATCAATCAATAATAAATATTATGAAAACCATCATAAGTATGTACCTCAACTTTTGGTTTGGAACTTATCCTAAAAATGACCTTGACTAGTTTCCCTTATGGAGATTCCTCTTAAACTTCTTCCATCTTTGGTGCTTCTTATTCTATGTCACTAATATCTATAATGTAAACTCCTATTATATTAGTTTTTTCCATTCCCTCCATTATGTTATTTAAACTTTTGATCTCTTCAAGTAACACTGCATTGATTACTTTTCTCCTTACACCTCATCTTGCTTTGGCCCTTACTCTTATTTATCAAATTGATTATTCAATTTATTTATTTAATTATAGAATTTTTTATTATGCACAATATTTTTTTATGGTACCACAATTAATATCCTCATTTATTATCTATTAAACACACTTTCCTCACTCTTTTTGATAGAATTCACTCTTTGAAACAAGATAATCATTCATAAGAAAGTCATACACTATTATGTGTTTGATATTGAAAAGCATGAATTTAATGATAAAAAGAGTATAAGGTTTGAGTATTACTATAAATATAAAAAAATCACTCTAATTATAAAACCAATCTAGGTATTGGTTTTATAAGATAATTTATAAACTAGTCCAAAACCCCTATTTTAGGCCTATAGACCTAATGGTGCTCAAATAGGTCAAAACCCAAAATACCATTTAATAAATGAAAATTAATATTATAGGAGGTATGTATAGTCATATAAAATGTTTTAAAACATTTATTACACCCTTTTAGAATCAATTTTTAAAAATTAGTCAAAAAAACCCTTCTTACTGTCAAAATATATTAAATTTAGGGCTTTAAGGAGACTTAGTATGTGATAAATGCATCTATACATCATATATATTTTTAAAACCAATTAAAATATTTAATAAATTATATTTAATAAATATCCAAAATAAATTAATAATTTTTAAGAGTTAAATCAAAAGTTGTTACCTTTCTACTCTCATAACCCTAGAAATATGGTTTTACTTCACATATAGAACTTGTTAATTGTTTATAGTGATGAAATTAATTTAATTATAAAAATTAAAGGATTATATTCTTATATTAACTATCCAATATTTATAATAAATAATCAAATACTATTCATGATTTTACTCATCAAACAAGTCATTGTAAATAGGAATTTGAATGGAAAACAATGTATATGTGTGTAGTAAGAGGTATGTATGACCCTTAATGTGTTTTATTACATTAAATAAATTTTATTACAGTATAAAAATAGTATTATACATTATATACACTTCAATATCTAAAATACTTCCTCTTTCATTATAAAATATGTAAATTATAGTACTCCAACAATGGCAGACTCTCATAATCTAGCTCTGTTTTCACAATGTAACATGTATATGATCAAAATTTAATATTTTAATCTCTATATTATATTCAAATACTCATATGATGTATTATTAAAAATAATATCTTACTTTATTATTTATTAAAATATTGCATATATGAATTTAGCTCTAATTTCTACTCATTTGACCTGTCTAGAGTTAGGAAATACACACAACAAACATGCTTATTCAATCATATATGGTTATTGATGATAATCATGGCCATCCTAAGTTTAATAATAACCTCATAATATTTATAATAACCTAATAAAATAATTTACATCTATTAAAAATTCTAAATACATATTAATCTCCTTTAATTTATAATATAAACCTATG
>JARHVA010004656.1:1240000-1260000 GCA_037957365.1 Torreya grandis
ATAATAAAACATCCATCCATAATGAATATTTTGAGGTTTATGATAATGAAAATCATGTAATGATGCAAATTCACCTATCTCCTAAGGAAGAGTGATTTAATTTTCCTATAGAGTATGCTATTAACTATCACTAACATATCCCTTCTATGGTAGGCATGCTAACACCATTTAAATCAAGAAATAATGTATCTCCTAAAACCATAACTCTAAGGATAATGAAATGAACACCAAGGTATTTTATTGAAATATATGATTATATATTAGAACCTATAGAAGATAAAAATTAAAAAATAATAGTTAATTGTCAAACATAACATGTATGGGACTATGATTTTGAATAGAAAAATAATATAAAACTATGTTAAATATTATTTGAGTTGATGAAAATACCAAAAAAATATGATTTATGATGCATAATTTAGGGTTATAAAAAATAAATATAGAGGGATTAAATAATGCACTAGTAAAAAATATAACTAATGAATTTAATGGAATAAGTAATAAAACTTGAAAAATAAAGATAGTAATGTGTCAAGATGAGTAATAACATAGTATATAGTGATTAAGTCAACATTTGGAGTATATAGTGATTAAGTCAACATTTAAGTCAATAAATGAAAAAAAATAAAAAAACAAGTAGATCAGAGAGCATCCATAAGAGTTTGTAGACAAGGTGAAGGTAATTCTTCCACACCAAGTAATATTTTGATTAAAAATAACTTGCGAAATTCCATGGATTTTAATCTAGATACATATTCAAATGAGATAAAAGTCAATTAATCCTTCTATAATGATGAAATTAAAATTATATAACATGTAACTAATGAACTTGTATTGATTGATAAAACACATAGAGAAACACAATATAATAAAACATCCATCCATAATGAATATTTTGAGGTTTATGATAATGAAAATCATGTAATGATGCAAATTCACCTATCTCCTAAGGAAGAGTGATTTAATTTTCCTATAGAGTATGCTGTTAACTATCACTAACATATCCCTTATATGGTAGGCATGCTAACACCATTTAAATCAAGAAATAATGTATCTTTTAAAACCATACCTCTAAGGATAATGAAATGAACACCAAGGTATTTTATTGAAATATATGATTATATATTAGAACCTATAGAAGATAAAAATTAAAAAATAATAGTTAAATGTCAAACATAACATGTATGGGACTATGATTTTGAATAGAAAAACAATATAAAACTATGTTAAATATTATTTGAGTTGATGAAAATACCAAAAAAATATGATTTATGATGCTTAATTTAGGGTTATAAAAAATAAATATAGAGGGAATAAATAATGCACTAGTAAAAAATATAACTAATAAATTTAACGGAATAAGTAATAAAACTTGAAAATTAAAGATAGTAATGTGTCAAGATTAGTAATAACATAGTATATAGTGATTAAGTCAACATTTGGAGTATAAGTTATTATTTAAGAAAGTAAAATCTTGAGCTTGAAAAGGAAATTTCAAATTAAAATTGTAAAAATAATAACAAGACTTGATGAAAATTTACTAGTACATTTTTGGGCATTTGATTGTAGATGCCCATGAAAAGACAAGGTATTAATTGAAAGAACAAGAAATTTGATTGGATTTTTTTGACATGAAAAGTAAGGGTCTCATATAATATAAAATATGTTGTAACAAGAAGAAAATGTTCAAAAACTTGTGAGCCATATGCAAAACATTTCTTCGACATGACCGAAACAAAATATTAAAAAACATTTTATTGAAAAATTTAATGTGAAATTGATAATTAGCCAAAGGTCATTTGATATTCGCAAGCCTTTCTATGTTAATGTCAACCAAACATGCACCACATCATTTTATTGGATCCATGTTGAATTTTCTAGGAATTTTGATATTTTTTTTCATATTTGTTCTATTTATCATACTGAAAATATTATGTAGGAATATATGCTTGATTTTCCATCTAAAACATCAAGAGCATTAATCCCAAGTATTTTATATCAAGGACATAGGGTACATTTGATTTTTATAGAGAATGTTTAGATGGAATATGTATCACTTGTGGTGGTTTGTCACATTTGACCAACTGTATACAAGAAAAAATTCACATGAATTTTGAAAAGAAACTAATTTATTTTAAGAAGCATGACTATATAAAGTATGCATTAAAATATGGAAAAGAGTAACAAATATGTGATATTGTTATGACCCAAGTATCTATATCTAAATTAATGTTTGGATTTAAGAAGAATATTACCTACAAGTATGGAAGACATAAAAATAAAAATAAAAGTTGTTAGATAATCAATTCAAGTTTTGAAGGACAACTTCCCACTTTGAAACATTTTTTTAGTTGTGAAATTTGATCAAAATTACGCACTATAACCACAAAATGAAGTTCAATCCAATATTATTATTTAGTTCAACTTGGAATTTTCATGCATGTTACATTCAAAAATTCATTTGATAGCACAAAGGAAAGTAGAATTTTTTTGAAGGAATATCACTTTTAAATGAGAGATGATAGATGGAATTATCCATAATTTGTCCAATGTTGTTTTGAGATATTTTATAAAAATATTAAATAAAGATAAATCATTTTCAATACACACTATATTTGGTTATAAAATTGTGTGGGACAATTTAATAATTCTTTATTTATTTTATGAGTTAAGCAAGATTCATAAGAAGAGTCATGTAAAAAATTATTTTGATTTTCATTGAGGCTAAGCATAGGAAATAGGAACATGATGATATAGTATCATGTCTAAAACTATCCCTAAAAAGAGAGAAAGGAAAGCACCATGATGGTGTTGATTTGATCAATATTAAAAGTATTGTGACTTGGTGACAAAGAAATAATTTCTCATAGATTAGATAAATATTATTATGTGTGAAAATTATTTCTTTTAATGGAGGATTAAAATAAGTAAATGTGAATATTACAATACAGTATCTACATAGATAAATTTCCACTAAAATTTGAATTTTAAATTATATTTTAGGGATTATTTATAATAGGTCTATGGATTTTCTTTTTGATTCTATGGAATTTGATTGGAATAAATGTGAGTGAAAATAATGGGTTGATGAATGGTACTGCAAAATCCTAACAGCTATGGATGGTAACCATTCATTCAAACCACTATGGGATCATGAAATGACATCAATAGTTGACATTTACCAAATCTTAGATCTTGGGAAACCAATTATAATTTATTTATAATGTAGATATAGAATTAAAAATTAGTTATGTTTTACTTTTTCCCTACATGTCCTTAAAAATCTAATACACTTTAAATTCAGGCATGCTTTCATAGTAATTGCACCTAAGGACATTGATGAGGGAACATACTACTACTTATCTCATTTTTTGAATGGAAAAAAAATAATAATTGTAACTATCCTAAATGGAGAAGACCTTGTTTATCCCACTAAATCCATGGTGGTTACAACCTAGAACTTGGATTCATATATACATTCATTAATGGTAAAACAATGGTTATTTGAGGACATTGAAATAGATAGAGTGATACTTCATTATTCAAATTTAGTAATTGCTATGAGTATTTAATTGATAAAATTTTATGGAAATCCTCACTAAAACATTTTTTGTAAATTTCATGAATCCAAACATGAAAAAATTATTGAAACACTTAAATATAAAACTAGTCTAAAATATACATTGGATTGAATTGGTAAGGTTACTATTCAATGTAGGTTTTATTTTTTAATACAAATGTTAAGTTATTTTATCCAGTTTAATGAATTTTATAATTATTTTGAAATTATGTATTTATTTGATTTTAAATTATTACTAACATATATAATGTAGGTTGTTGGTACCAAGATTCCACCTTCACATGGTTAGTTCCATGCGTAGAGAAGATTATCTTATTAAAATAAAGATAAGAATAAAAAAATGTGTTGATAAGATAAGTTTATTAATATTTAAAAAGGGAGTATAATCCTTTAGTATGTTTAAAGCACTTCTATGTCCAACTATACGAGATCATAGTTTATTTCTATCACTCATAGTTTGCTTGCAATGAGTGTGTAAAGTTATTTCCTTTTCCCCTTTAACAATGAGAAAATTTAATTCAGGGATTCATCAAAATTAATGATATTTTATACTGTAATAGGTATTGAACATGAAAAAGGGCCATTCACATGTTTATACACCCATATATATATATATATATATATATATATATATATATATATATATATATATATATATATATATATATATATATATATATATATATATATATGTCTCTACAAAGGTGGTTCATCAAATGGGTGAGCAAGTATATACATGCATGTTTGGATTACCAGATGTTGATCCCTAAAGAAAGAATTAGATGTGAGATAAAAAAATATGAAAATTTATTCTTTATCTAAATTGGAATATTATCCTCTTAGGACTAATCAAGGAACTTCTCCATGTAACTACATGAGCTGATGGTTCATCTCCAACCCTCATGATTTTCCTACAAAGTTCATTCTAATTTTCCCTTTAAGAAGGATAAAATTTAATATATGGATGCATATAGTCTCATATAATTTTATACTCTAGGAGTTTATGGATCATTTTTAAAGTCCATTCATGTAATTATGCCCCCATCAAGTTGTGTCTACAAAGATAATTCATCGATTCTAGGCTAAGTCAAGAGATGCAAATTGAATTCACCAAATTTTGGTCCATAAAGAGATATTTGTCCATGATATAAAATTTTATATAATTTATTCCTCATCTATAGTTAGAAATAATCCTCTTTATGGTTCTCAAATCACTCCCTCTTGTAACATTAGGATTTGATGGCTATGTTCTATTTGTCCTCTTAAGAAAGATTAAATTCCCTTTATAGATGCATCTCATTGTGTGTAAGTTTCAACATCATAAGGTGATAGAGTTCATATTTAATAAATTCATGTGTCTATACATCCATCCAATTTTTTCTATAAATATGGTTTGTTTATTGCATGAGCAAGTCAAGAGATGAGCATTCTACTAGCCAATATTTGGTCCCTAATGAAAGATTTGGATAGAAGAAAACATTTTATCATTTATTTCTCATAATGAGTTAAATATGATACTTATAGGGGTGATCATATCATTCTCTCATTCTAATATTAGAGTTGATGGTTCATATCTACCCCTCATGGTTTGCCTGCAATGATTGTGTAAAGTTTATTCCATTTTTCACTTAAGAAAGACAATTATCTTTAGGGATGGATACGACCATGTAAATTTTTTGAATATAGTGACTAATAAATGGATAAAAAGTATATTAATGATTTATATACCTATCTAGACACATTTGTGAAGATAATTTATCTATTGGGTGAGCGATTGAATATATGCATGTTCTACTGACCAACTTTTGGTGCCTAAAGAGACAATAGGATACAAGATAAAATGTGCCACTATTTATTCCTCATATATATCTATAAATAATAATCCATGTAGTTTTAATATGACTCACTCATGAAATAATATGATTTGACAGTTCATCTCTACTCTTTATAGTTTTCTGCTAATGCCTATGTAACTTTAGTTGAATTTTACTGTTTAAGAATAAGAAAATTATATTTTGAGATGCATCTAAATGTGTAATTATTTTAAAACTAGTGTATAAAAATGGTGTGTGAATTTTATTCATAAATTTATACTCCCATTCAAATATGTTTGCTAAGATGGTACTTTGATTGGGTGATAAAATCAAGAGATATACATTCTATAGACCAAATTTTGGTCCATAAAATGATATTTAACTATGAGAGAAAACATGCCATCATCTATTCCTCATATCGAGTGGGATATAATAAAATATGAGGTGATATGAGTATGCATCTTCACAACATTATAATCTAATGGTTTGTCTCTACCCTTTATCATATGCATATGATGATTACATAAAGTTCATTTCATTTTCCCCTTTAAAATGATAAAATCCACTTCATGAATGCATCTAGTCATATGTAAGTTTTAAATATTATGGGAAATTAAGGCCATAAATTTTTTTTTGAGGCATTTATACACCCATTTAAATACATCCACAAATATGATTCATCAATTGGGAGAGCGAGTCAAGAGGTACGAGTTACATTGACAAAAAATTTATCTCTTGAGAGACATGTGGATAGAAGAGAAAATATTATTCCATTTATTGCTCATCTTAAGTGAGAGATAATAATAACGAGTGTGATAAAAGGACTTACCTAAGTAAATTTGAAAGGTGATGATTCATATCTACCATAGATGATTCATCTACAATAATTATGTAATGTTCATCTTTGTTTTTCCCTTAAAAACTTGAAGGTTCTATTCAAGGATGCATTTGGCCACCTAATTTTTTTTAATAAGGGGCCTAATGGATGGTAAAGAAAGACAATTATAGTTTTTATATTCCCATCCATATGTGTATTTTTAGATAGTTATTTGATTAAGCTACTTATTCAACACATACACATTTCAATGACAAACTTTGGATCCCTAAGTAAGATTTAGTTGTGATATAAAACATGTTTTGGTTTATCACTTGAATTATATGTGAGAAAATAATATATGGGGTAATAACGCAACTCATGCATGTAACTATAAAATCTAATAGTTTATCTCTACTCTTCACACTTCTCCTATAATTCTTTCAAAAAGTTTGTAAAATTTTTCCTCTTTAGAACATAAATATTTTATAAGGTATGTGTCTATTTTTTTTTAAAAATTAGACTCTTATTCCTAATGGAGGGAAAACTAATGACATTATTTTGTTTTTATTCCCATATAGATTCATCCACAAAGAAGTTTCATCGATTGGGATAATGATTTAATGCATACATGTTCTACTAACTAACTTTTGGTCCATAAATCAATATTTTCCCATGAGAAAAAAATTCAACTCTGTATCCCTCATCCTAATTGGTATTATATACTCTATATGGTGATTATAGGATTCACCCATAAAATTATAGGAGATGATAGTTTGACTCTACCCCTCATGGTTCTACTAAAATTATTGTATAAATTTTAATTCATTTTTCCTCTAAATAATTTCAAAGGCCTGATGGAGGTTGGAATAAGTACATTCCAATATTACATTCCCATTAGACACATTCAAAAATATGGTTTATCAATTGAGATAATAATTTAACACATAGGCATTCTGCTAAGTAACTTTAGGTCATAAAGTAAGATTTAGCTGTGACAAAAAATGTGTCTTTTTTTCTCCATCGTCCTAAATATTATAGAAATATCTTGTGGTTAGTTATTGGAATTTATTTTTAAATTATAGGATATATAAAAAATTATTACCCTCATGCTTCTCCTATAATTTCTACACAATGTTTGTTCTCTTTTTCTTGTTAAGAATGTGAAGATTATCTTAAGGGATACATTTGTATGTGAGAATGTTTTGAATATGGGGCCTTATTGATATGTGTGCAACCTTTACATAACCAAACATAATCCTAATGTTTCATATGTATATATCTCACACATATTACACAATCATGTGCACTAGTTTCAAAGAATATTATTCACACTCATGCACATAAGTTTTGCATTTAATCATAGACTTTTGTACAATGATCACCTCAGATCACAACCTATGCATCTGATTGCATACTCTTCATCTCATAGTCCTACATGCCTTAGTATCATCCAATTATATACTAGCCTATTCTATTGGGACCCAGATAATCACAACCATGTGATGAGCTACCCCAACCATAGGCCTTGACTAGTGGATCTAGATCAACCCAAAATCATAAGAATGATTTACGTTAGCTATCAACTGGGAGGCTTGGGATCTAGACCATTAATAAATATAAAATAATCATGTGACCAAATAAATGGTCACCACCTATTTGGGAAATACACCATCATCATGTAAGAATTGTTAAACATGCTAGCTCTACATTCCTTTTACTCTACAATAGTTGTTTGTAACTACTATTCTAATCATGCATGTTAAATATGTAACATAAACATCTAACCGAAAGTAATAAGGTCAATTCAATACATAATCATAAAAATATATCATGCTTCACATATCTATTATGTAACATAGGCACTATAATACAGTGTATCTATTTTCCCTATTATTTACTATTTGATAGAAGTTGCATTTTTGTATGTTAGACTTCTACTCTATTGAAAGTTTATTTGACTTTTATATCTAAATACATCTTTACACATTCACTCTACATAACCAAATTAAAATTTTCCCTATACACTTGGTATTAGTAAATATGGTGTAGATCATTGGTATCATATCATAACAATTATTCCTTTCTATGCTTATAAGCATGCAATTGTAACTAGAGAGAGAAGGTCTAATACTCAATTATATTTTAATTTTTTTAGATGAATGTCATAAAAAAAGTAAGATGACTAACACCTATAACTAACTTTAATTAGACCCATTAGTCCAAAGGCTCATCATTGATGCAATAGAAGCACAACACCCCAAACATTTTGGTCTATTTCATGAATTGATAAAGAAAATCAACCCAATACCTTCCCATCCATTTCCATATCATTATTTATTGGAGTTTTAATGGTGAATTCCCTTCAAAGTGTAAATTAATATTGACATCGATCTATTTGAAGTCAAGATCGATGCCAAGCTAGTGTATGCCTAGATTTGACAACATGAGGTATACTTATCAATAAACTATTTCACTATTGCTAAGAATATTACCTTAACAAGGTACAAAATGTCTATTTTTGATGTCCACTAGTGGGATACCTTTATTACATAGCATGAACAAGAGTGCATTCCAATGGAATCATGGAACAATTTTTTCAATGTGCTAAAGGAAGAATATACCCTATCTAACACTTTGAATATGAATACATCAAGTTCCAACAATTGCATCATTGCAAGTATTAGTTAGTGAAGGAATATAAAATCACATTTCATTACTACTCTACGTACCTATAGGATAACTTTAGATAATAACATAAGGTGATGAAGTATATCAATAAATTCACATTTTATCTATGCAAATATGGAGTTATTAACTTATGACACTTTTGGGAAAGCATATCACAACACCAACAAGATCAAATACAAGGAAAATATTAAGTAGTGTACCACCTCTTCATCTAATTTAGTGCAAAATAGATATAATTTAAATAACTCCCCATCATAGCATTATGTGTATAAGCATAGAATTTATTGTAAAAGTTAGCAACCCCAAAATACTTATCAATACTCTAAGTCTCATATCACTTCTAATTTAGAAAAAGCTTGTGATAAGTGGTGCCACCTTCATTATTTATCCACTCATGATGATTATGAATGTTGTGCATAATAATCCTTACATAGTATACATCAAAACACATAGTGATGGACAATACTAATTTAAATTCCTCTTATCCAAGTACAAACACCACTATGATCAACATTTATAATAATGTTTATTCCACACCAAATTATAATTGAATGGTCAACCTCTTCATGTCATCATCAATAGTGATAGTGAGAAGAACATCAGTACACAATCCATAGCTCAATGTCTATGTTTTGCCACTATTTTACACTCCAATCCATATTCTCTAGGATGGATGTATTAGGGGAAAGACATACATGTATAATTATAGTTAAATTTTCATTATAAATTCAATCCTATAGAGGATAATGTCACTTATGACATCACCCCTCTTTATGTCTATGACATATTATTGGGAGGACCCTATTTGTATGATCGAGAAACTGCATATTAATCCAAGCCATAATTTTGGAATTTTCATGTGCAATATCAATTATACATTATCTTCAAGATAGCACCCATGACCAAAATCACATTTCTATTTTCCAAACATTTTCATAAAATTAGCTCACACATGTAAAAGTTCACGTTATTCATGGTTCACCCTGACACATCTAAATAGATGATAAAGTTCACTTTGTTAATGCACACCAATCACATAATGTCATATTAGTATAAGCTCAACAAGCTACTATTACATCATAGGGAAGGATTTATAGAGACTAAAGGCCTTATAACACACTACATAGTAAAATAAAGCATAGATTTGGTCCCCAGATCCCCTCTTTTGAGTAGCACCTATATCACATATTAGTTTAGGAGAATGACAAAATATGATGCCAAATAAAATAACTCCTAGATTAATTAAAGATTAGGGATAGATCTTCTCCTTACAGGAGTCTAATAATCTTTGCACCCAATAAAGATGGTTCATGGTGACATTGAATAGATTATCATGCACTCAATAAGGTAAAGGTAAAGAATCAATACCCACTAAAATGTATAGATGACCTTCTAGACTAGCTCTAATGTGAAAAAAAATTCACTAAGATTGAATTGAATTTTGGTTACCATCAAGATCTATTCCATCTTAAAAAAAATTAGAAGATAACATTCAACACATGGGAAGCATTCTATGAATTGTTCGTCATGTCTTTCAACCTACCTAATGTGTCAGCCACTATCATGTTATTTACAGTTGATCTACTCAAGATTTTTGTCAACTCCATCATCTACTTGGATGATATTATCATCTACAACAAGACTTAGAAGGAACACTTAGAGGACATATCATGTGTCTTATCGACCTTACATCAACACAAATTTAAATCCAATTTAGCAAAGTGTGCACTTGTTTTTATGTATATCTAGTACCTAGGCTATATTATTAGTCGCATAGGCATCCATATATATCAAAAAAATATCAAATCGATTTAAGATTTAACTAGTCAATGTGATCTCATATTATTGAGTAGTTTTCTTAGACTTTTTAACTTCTACTATAGGTTCATCCTTTGCTTATCGCACATCTCTTGGGTTCTCATTTAGATAACACATTAAAAATCCAAGTTAGATTGGACTCATACACAACATCAAACTTTTGAGGAACTCAATAAATTCCTCTTTGTAATTCCTATTTTCATAATGTCAAACATTGTGCATTCCTTTAAAATTCACACTAATGTATCTGATTATGTTATTTATACAGTGTTCATGAAACATAGACATCCGATCATAAACCATTTAAATATGTTTAGTGACATGATAAAAAGGTACTCCACTTATGATAAATAACTATGAAAGAGTGTGCCAAGTTCTGTAAATAGAGTTCAAGCAACAATGTCAATTGCTATAGAGAGAGCTCCAAAATTCTAAGAGAATGAAAAATAATGCATTTGATTGATTGAAATAATGTGTGAGAAACCTTCAAAAATGAAAAGTGGGGTACAGATAAGGAGAAATAGGTAAAAATGATGAATCCCCTCATTTTCCTAATTAACTAATAAAAATAAAATATAATTAGCCTATGAACCATTTATAACTAACCTAAGGAAGCTTAAATAACATAGGATGGCCATAGGACTATGTAGGAAAAACCTAGTGGGAATAAGCACTACACTAACACCCCCAATAAGCATGGAATAGGTGAGATGAGAATTGGGCCCCAACATTGAAAGCCTGATGAGGTACCTAAGTGCATAGTCATGAACCTCTACAGGAGGAAGAAGGTGGAGCAGCCCTAACCCCAATGAGAGCTCATAAATGAATAAATTTACTCTCTATGAATGGCTTTTTGAGAATATCTATAATTCACTATGATGTTAGATATTATCTAAGATCAATGACTTACTCATTGATAAGCTCCTTGATGTAATACATGTGAATCTCTATGTGTTTTCTCCTTTGATGAAGAACTAGATTCTTAAAAATCTGGATAGTGCTTTGGATGTCACATTATATGATTATTGGCTTATGAAACTAGACACCAAACTCAATGAGAATCCCCTAGATCTAGGTTTCTTTAGTGGTGGCATTCATATCCCCTATGTATTCTACATCTATGAATGATAAATAAATTACATGTTGCTTCTTACTTGACAAACTTATTTGACCCAAACTAAGTGAGAAATGGTAGCCTAAATTGAAATTTAGACTCTGAATATATCCAAATCAATATAAATCTATGTATCTGATCAAATCAACCTATATTCTTGCTCTTTATTGTATCCCATAATTGTGTAAACCTTGAATGTAGTGAAGAATCCACTTTACTACTTTTTGGTGTAACTCATGTAACTCCTGCATATATCAGGGGACCAAACCAATGGCATATGATATGTTAGGTCTAGTTTATATGAGATAGATAAGACTACCCATGAGTTATCAATATGGAGTTGCATTAAAAAGTGGTGTAGGATAATCAGCCTCAAGCTTCACACCAGATAAGAATGGAGTAGGATTTGGCTTACAATCAGCGATGTTAAACTCACAAGTAAATTAAGAGAATACTTGGATTATGATAAGGGTATCCCAAAATCTAACCAAATGATTTAAATATCAAGAAAATAGTGCAATAATCCCATGTTTATCATTGAAAATCTATCTGAAAGTGTAAGTTTCATTGCTGAGATGGATGATCATGAGTTCCCTATAACTAGTAAGTCATCCACATAAAGAACTAGGATCAATAGAGAATCATCCTACCATAAGATGTAGACATTTGGATCTGAGTGGCATCTATTAAACTTAACTATGAGGATAAAGGTGTCCATCTTGGCATACCATGCCCTCGGGGTTTATTTGATTTTGTAAATTGATTTCCATAGTCTGCAGACTAAGTAGGTATCTTCAAAAATGCCTTCTATTTATCCCATATATATCTCTTTTTTGAGGTCACCATGTAGAAAAACACTCTTTACATCTATTTGGTGAATATCCAATTGGTGTGTGGCTGCGATGGCTATAGTGAGTCTTATAGACATCATCTTGGCTACAAGAGAAAATGTCTCAGTGTAGTCTATGTTAGGCACCTGAGAAAACCCATTTGCAACCAAACTAGATTTGTACTTATCTACTAGCCCTTCTACACCATAATTGTTTTGATAGACCAATTTACAATGGACCAATTTTCTTCCTTTTGAAAGAGGAATGAAGTCCCATGCTTTGTTCCTGATCAAGGAATCATACTCTTCCTACATAGTAGAATCCCATTCTAAAATGCTAGATGCCTCATGAAAGGTTTGTGGATCTGAGGCAATGGCCAAGTAGGCATGTGATGTCCCTTAAAAATATGATGATGTCCACTTTATATCCAATGGATTTCTAACCCATCCTCTATCACTTTGAAGTGTCTATCGAGCCCAAATAGGACCAAAATCATATGAGATTAGAGAATCAAGAGGTGATTCCTCAACATATGTAGTGTGAGTGTGAGATGGAGGAGGAGAATCCTCATCATTTCTCTCATCACTTGAACTTTAATAAGAAGAAGATTCATCCTCATTATCAAGAGGATATTGAGGTGGATCTATGTCACTATCTGAAGTGGAATCAATGTCCAGTGAGACTTTTGAAGAGTCCTAAGTGACAAGATTGTGCTTAAGTGGGCCCTCATGAAAATTGACACTAATTTAAATTAACAACTTATGATTTTTAGTATGGATAAGCCTATATCCTTTAACACCCTCTACATACCCCACAAAGATGTAAGACTAACTCTGAGGGTCCATTGCCTTGTGTTTCTTCTTGGGAACATGGGCTATTGTTGGTGATCCAAACACTCGAAAGTGATCTACTATGGGCTTGTGACCATCCCAAGATTAAAAATTATTGATTCCATTCAAGGATTTATGTGGAACTTAGTTTTGAATGTATCACACAAAATTGACTGCTTCTATCCAATATTGAGGAGAAAGAGACTTTAATTAAAGCATGCAGTTTTCCATTTCCTTCAAGGTATGATTCTTTCATTCAACCACACCATTGTATTGAGCATTGTATGGAAATATGTGTTGCAATTGAATCCCCTCTGATGTGTAAAACTAATCAAACATATTTTTGAAATACTCCTTTCCATTTTTAGTCCTTAAGATTTTAATGGAACATTTTGAATGCTTCTCCACAAGTAACTTGAAGTCCTTAAAGTGATCAAATACTGGAGACTTCTGTTTGAGAAAAAACACCCAGGTGTACATCAAAAAGTGATCAATGAATATGAGCATGTATCTTGTCCTATTGAATTAAGGTTTTGGAAATGAACCTACTAAGTCACTATAGACTATCTCCATATGTTGTTCAACACTCATTACTTTGCCTTTGTTATATTTCTTTTTTGTATGATTTCCAAGAATATAACCATTGCATAGGCCATCTGAGAACTTGACTTTAGCCAATCCTAAAACCATGTCTTGATAACTGAGTTTTTCTAGGTAATGACAATTTAAATGGCCAAACTATTAATGTCATAGTTTACTTAGTCCATCTAAATGAGTAAACAGTATAGCTGAGGGCTAATCTAGGTAAAAATGTGAGAAGGTATATAGCCTAGATTGATGGTTGGCCTTACCATAAGCCACTTTAGTGTCACTATGTAGCTCACTGATGACCACTAAATTAGGTGTGAACTCAAATCGCTTCCCTGTACCTATGTAAGTGATTTGATATACTGACAAAAGATTGGTGGATAGTGAAGGAACACACAAAACATCATTGAAGCTCCCATCACTTACTTAAATTGATCCTTTACCACTGAATTCTATTGAAGTGTCATCACCCATGAGAATTGAAGGTAAAAAACATGGATCTATTTTTAATAAATAAATCCTTTAAGGAGGCCATGTGATAGGAGCACCTGAGTTAATAACCTAAGTTGAAGTCTAAGAAGCTACCACAATAAGCACCTTGCCCTTGTTTTTACCCTTTTTGTTGAATTTACCATTTGAAAAATCTTATGATAATGTGTCTTTAGATGAGGATTTAGGAACACTGATGTTCTTCTTCTCAAGCATCTTATTCAAGGTGTCAATCTTTTTTTCATGCACTGAGATTCATCATGCCCAAGTTTCTTACAAAAGTTGTATTAGAGGTACTACTTCATAGGTTTCTTAGTTGAGGACTCACTTGATGATGCTTTAGGATTGACATCTAATTTTGTATTCTTCTTATGCTAATGATCTAGTTTAGACTTTTTCATCTCTTATTTGCCACTGCTTGAAGGCTTCTTCTTGTCCTGATTGAAAATTAAGGCATGTGATTTTGAAGACTTCAATGCACTCATTTGAACCAATTTATCTTGATATCAAGTTATATCTGAAACAAAATCATGAAATGATGGAATTTTCCAAGTGGATCTAAATGCACATTTGGTAACATGAAATGTAGAGATGAAAATTGAATAGTCGTGACCTAGTTTTGTAAACATGAGTAGAATGAAATTGTCATCTATTTTCTAAATGCTACATTATTTGAACTATAGTCTTAGTGATTTAAAATTTGTAAATATGTCTTTTAGGGTGTCAATATCACCTAGACTTAATTTGATGAGATCATTCTCTAGATCATGACCCTCCATGATGTCCTACACTCCAAAAAGCTTGTCCAAGATTGTCCAAACTTCATTCAAAGTTTCTATATATTCAACATGAAATAAGAGGTTGAGAGACATTGATAGGCATAGAAAACCATAGGGTTTGTCACATCTATTGTACCACTTAATATTTTTTTCATCTATATATGGCTTATTTTCTTCACCCATATTAATCTGATAGAGTTCTTTACCTCTCAAGGTGAGCTGCATTTTGGACTTCCATTCAAGATAATTAAATGGTATGAGTGGTTCAATATTTATATCCATTAGTGCAGATTAGAATGAGACAAATTTATAGAATTAAAATGAAATCAATAAAATATAAAGTACATAATAAAATCACCCCTTTAACTATCAAGTATACCCCCCTAAAGTTACAATGAACACACTCTCAATATTGGACATTGGACACAGTCAAGAATACATCTATGAGAAATCAATATGAAAAAGTATGAGAGGGACGTCAGGCACAATTGATAATGTATCAAAGAGGAAAGGTAAAAAGGTTTAAAGAAAGTTTGAAGCTATTACACCATGTGAAAAATGGATGTTACAAAAGTCTTAAAGCAATGTCACCAATGCATAGAGCTCAAGAAAATATGCACTTTAAAAAAAATGGCACCCAAAAAAGAGCTATAGATTAAAAGTTATATCACTTACTAGTCCTTACTCCCACATATTCCTATACCCTTTCCAAAATTAGGATTTTTTTAGACTTTGTGTATTTTCATTACCAAAAATCCAAAAATGGAAACAACTTTACTTTTTTATTCATTACCTTTCACCTAAACTTTGACGTCTTCCTAAACATCACTCAGGGTTTCAACACTACTTTACTTTGGGTTCTTGTAACTGCATTACTTTAGGTTCTTGTAATTGGCTTGATAAAAAACAAGTAATAAGTAGTTCACCCTAGAAAAATTGATTACTTCTTGTTACTATATTTTGGGTTCTTTGAATAACTTTACTTCAGCATTTCAAACAACTGCAACTTAAAAAAATAAATGAGTAGTCGACCCTAGAAAAATTAATTACTTATTGGCAGTGTATTTTGAGGTTGTGAAGTTTGACTCTAGAAACCTGATTACTTATAAGTAATTGCATTGGATAATCATTATTACTTCTAAGTAGTTTCTTTGGATAAGGCCAATTACTTCCTATAGTGTATTTTGAGTTTCTTGGATTGCTTTACTTAACTTCATGAATTGGAAGTAAAGTAATGCAAAAAACCCAATTTGGTTTGTGATCAAGTTTTTGGGGTTGAAAATCATGATTACTTCCAGTTATGGCATTGGAGAAGCCCGATTACTTCCAAGTAGTGTAATTCAAGTTTCTTGGATTGCTTTACCTAACTTCCTAAATTGGAGGTAAAGTAATGCTAAAAACTTGATTTTGTCTACAAGTAAGTTGTTGCACTCTAAAAACCTAATTTAGTCTAGAATCAAGTAATTTTATTCTAAGAAATTAAATCGTTCTATGGAGAGTAAATTGGGGTTTGTAGGCTTGATTACTTCGTCCATACGGACATCTGACTAGATGGAAGAAATTGATTTTTAGGAAAATATATGAATTTTTTTAAAAATCTAAAAGTAACCCATTTTAGATCTCAAAAAACCCAAAAAATATAGATAAATGGATTTTTCATCAAAGGCCTTCTGACATGAGTTTTGATGCAGATTAAGAAAACACCTCTAAGGTAAAAAACAACTGAGATATAAGAAAAAATCAAAGCAAGGTGAATGCATAGAGGATCTTACTAAGGAGTTTGATGCATGAGGTTATCAAGAAGGCTATGATATAATGAAAGAGTGTGCCAAGATCTATGAATAGTGTTCAAGCAACATTGTCGATTCCTATAAAGAGAGCTCTAAAATTCCTAGAGAAGGAAAAATAGTGCATTCAATTGATTATAAGAATGAGTGAGCAACCTTCAAAAAAGGAAAAGTGTGGTACATATATAAAAAATTAGGGAAACATGAGGAAGCCCCTAATTTTTCTAATTAACTAATTAAAAATAAATATAATTAGCCTATAAACCTTTTATAACTAACCTAAGGAAGCTTAAATAACATAGAATGGCCATACGATCGTGTAGGCAAAATAAAGTGGGAAAAAGCACTACGCTAACAAACTATATGCTATGGTTCAATAAATTAAGAAAAGGTGCCACTAAATTCTAGGGAAGGAGATAGTTGTTCATTCAAATTACAATCCACTTTAGTTCTTTCAAACATTAAGTAATCTAGGGAATACATGAAACATGAAATGGATGACATAGATATAATAAATTCATATTGTGATTAAGTGTAAGAAATGAAAAGACAATTGGGAATCAGATTGGCTTAGCTAACCATCAATTTGCATACTCATCACAATGTTGGGTATGTGCAGCCATAACTTTACAAACTAGCTATCCCTTTACTTAGCTAGTCAAAAGTTCCCAATGACTTACACTAGCCTAATACAAGGTAAAAAGGTTCACGAGTTCTTCTTGTCTGACCAAAAAATATTGGACATATTTTTGTTCTTAGTGGCACACCTTGAAAATGAATAATCTTAGAGGTGAACAATGCCAATACCTCAAAATACTTTGGTGTGATAAAGACTCTAGCCATATTTTGGTTTCACTTCTACTAGAAACACATACACATATATGTGTAATGCCAAATCAAGTATTATAGTCCTTATTTCATTGTAAATCCCATTAATAGGAAGTTATTACTTTACAAACCTCTAAAATTTCTATCTAGACCATGGGAATCTATCAGTAGGGATTTCATGATTGGGTTTCGTATGATAACATGTTGGCATGATTTTGCTTTCATTTTAATGGATAGGTTTATCATTATCATTTGTGAGAAACATATTGACGTAGCTAGATCTGTACATGTCTTCTTTAACGATTTTGGGTTCATTTTTGGCTTCTAACATCCATCGTATTTAATTGAGATCCATGATTTGTATGTCACTTTTGATGAGCATTATGGGACTTGATGGATATTCAGTTGGATCAGTTGAAAATTTTTTATCCATAAAAAGATGGGAAACCAAAGTGGTGAATTACACACTTGTTCATATTATATGAATGTACAACCATTCACATACCCACACTTAGGATGAAAATATCTTATACATTCAACATGCCTATAGCATAGCCCTTCACATCTTTATAAGTTACAATCCATCCTAGACATGTCTTCAGTTTCAACCTTTGACACCCCTAGACATCTACTATAATTCACAAACTAAAATTAAGTCATGAACACAAGAATAGGAAGTGGATAAATTTGAGAAAGTTCATATGACATATCTCATTTATTAATCATCAGGTTTAATAAATTCTCTCTCACATTCAAGAAAAGTATAAATAGTACCATGACACACATCACACACCTCATACATGCCAAGTCAGTGATAAATTTGTGCTACACCTTTAGAAGGAATGCTTCAAATGTCCACACTAAAATATCAAACCTCTATGCTATGGTTATTTCACTATTTTATCTATAGTTGGTGGGAATGCCTTTTTTGTTTATCTACCTCCATACTTGGTCATACACCTAATATTCAATGTCAAACTTATCAATCCTTAAACTCCATCACTTCTTGAGATAATACTGACATAAAATCCTTCTTATTTATATCTTGAACACTTTCACCCCATATGAAATGACTAAATAATCAAAGTGACAAATACATAAACCTGCCATGACACACATAAAATGTTTCAAGTGGTCAAGGTTTATAAATGCATTGATGAAGCTAAGAGGTACATTTCTCAAAAAAATTAAGTGTGTTTTCCTCTTCTATCCTTCAATGCAATAAAGGCCATTACACCTTAAGAATGGTGAATTATTCATTTGTAGCCTCTTTAAAGTGGAACATAATGTTCATTTGTTCATTTTCATAGGTATCACACCTCTCATGCAATCATGCACACTCCTTTACAAAAATACTAATCGCACTCCCATGCACAAGTCCCATACTTCCTCATAAAATTCTATGTGATGATAAACTCAAATTGAAACCTATGCATCTTATTGCACACTCCTTATCCCATATCTCATGTGACTCATTAGTATTCTATTAAATACAAGACTACTACATTAGGCCCCAATTCATCATAATTGCATGATAGGCTACCCCAAACATGATCCTCAACTAGTGTCCCCAAATCATCCCAAAATTATAGGATTTATTTTTTTTAGCTATCAACTAATATTCTTAGGAACATGACTATTTATAAATAATTGTGAGTCACACAACCAAACAAATGGTCACCACCTAGTTGGGAAATCTATTATTAGCATGCAAGGATGGAAATATGTGTCAAATTTACCTTCATTATACTCTATAACATTAGTTTGTAACTAATCTTTTAATCATGCATGTTAAATATGTAACATACATATTTGGCCAAAAGTAGTCAGGTCAATGCAATACACAATCACCACATGGATAACATGATTTATGTATCTATTCTATAACACATATATTATAACACATTATACTTATTTCTCATATTCTTTTATATTGGATAGAAGTTGAATTTCTTCAATTTAGACTTTTTCTCCATTGAATGCTTATTTGATTATTCTATCTGAATACATCTATGTGCATTCACTTTGCACAACCAAA
>JARHVA010004656.1:1265000-1302500 GCA_037957365.1 Torreya grandis
TCTCTCTCTCTCTCTCTCTCTCTCTCTCTCTCTCTCTCTCTCTCTCTCTCTCTCTCTCTCACACACACACACACACAGACACACACACACACAATTATTTTATCTCTCTCTTTGTCTATGTTTCTATTCTTATATCTCTATATCTCACTAGGGGAGGGGAAGGCCAAGGAAGCATACACAATAAAAATATGATGTATACTAAATATTCAAACAACATATAAACTTGAAAATTTACGTTCTCACTATGAGTATAGAGTAATTTAATGTTAATTTCAACCTAATAAACAAAATGAAAACTAGGTGGGATATCTAAAATATCAATTATCATCTATATAATAAAAAATAAAATAAGTCAAATATTAATCAATTATGTAAACATATATTAAATGATAAACTTAGTATTCTTGTACATACATAAACAAATTATAATTAATTAAACATGTGTGAATACATAGGGTGAAATAGATAAGCCTTGAGTATGTAGTTGTGTGCTGACCTAATATGGTTAAAAAACTATAAATGGAATCTACTATGGCATGTTAGTGTCCTAAGTTGCTGAAGTAAAAGTAATGGAATACACAACTATGTACTAGTATCTATAAGCCCTCAAGTAAATTTAGATCAAATATATTGTTGCATAATAGTGTGCTATATAAATGTGTTTATAGTATTTTCATGTGGGTATATTATATTAGAAGATAATCCATGTATGTATAACATGAATAGGTGGTCCAGTAAAATTCCTTCCACATGATCTAAAATGATTTATAGGCTATGCCACCACATGAATCACTAACAGTAGGAGGGACACTATGCTTCACCACCTTTATCCTATGTAAAAAACCATAGTTTATGCATCCTATTATAAATAATAACCTATGTGAGACTACTACCTCAAGGTACTATGATGGACTATTTTTGGATGGAATGGAAGAATGTGTTATTGTCGTTGATTTTCTTTGTAAAGGGTTTTGGTATTTTTGGTGCCACTTGGCACAAAGTTTATCAAATGAAAACTATTGAGGCCTAAATTTAAAAATAATTTGAGATTTATTTTAGAAAAAGACTCAGCATATTTTTATCAAAAAATATAATGAAAACTCATTATTGTTGCATAGAGTCTCAACAAATACCATACACCACCAATCTCAATTTTTTTTTTAAATAGTTACATGAAAATAATAATAAATTATAATGTGTTTGTGAATATTTGGTGTTGGTTTAGTGGTTATAGTCATAATAAAAAAACCACATACTTCTTGTTTTCTTATTTTAAATTTTTAATGTCTTCATATGAAAATTTATCAAAAATAATTTTCTTTTGATACCTCTCTTTTATGAAACATTAAATCAAATTAGGAAGTGAAATTTCCCACTTCATTATAAATAGCCTCTATTGTAATATCAAGTGAATTTCACACACTATGACATGAATAGTGACACAAACTATTGATGATAATTTATTATTATTACCAATTTAAATTAAATTATTCACATAATTTGTCTTTTCCTTCTTCAAAGTCAAAATATTGGGGGTTTTTATCAAGTTTTTGTTGTAAGTTTTATTCAATTAATGGGTCCCTCAAATTAAGTATATAAATTTATGGAAAAAACATTTATATTAGGTATTTTAAGGTTTTCACAAGAGAAACATAATTTTGATTTCAACACCCTCTTACCTTGGGATTATTATTGAAAATGCATCACAACAAATATATTATAAAGCCTAAGAATGTCCCATTGGGGGGAGGATGGTGACATACTTAGGATTGTGAATCAAGTGTGAAATATTGGTGGGGATGTATGGATATAGATAACATTCATGACCTTTATTTTTCTTTTTCAAAATATTGAGCAACGTGTTTAGAAAAGAAATTAAATGTAATTTTGTAATTTTGCATGTTTTTTGTCTTTATAAAGGGTGTATGCAATTTAGGGTTAGGAAAAACCCACCTAATGTTTGGTATGGTTTATTAAAATGGGTACACACCCTTTGCATGAATTTAAAAAGTTTTTTTTTAAAATCAAAATTCCCCTTTTGTCACACAAGTTTGTGCATCCATCCTTATATAAATTAAAATTTAAATAATTAACCAAAGATAGAGTTCCTATTTTAATAAATCCCTTCCCTTATTGACTTCTAATTTCAATATATATTTTAGGATCACTTACACAGTTTAATCAACCAAAAATAGCAAAATTTTTTACACTTTAAGCTAGAAACTAAACAAACTAAAGTCTTAAACTTAAAGTAAACAAATTCAGGAATAAACTTAAAGAAAAACTAACAATCTAATACTTTATAATTCTATAGGAATTCACCTTTCATCAACTTCCTCCTATTATCTCATTAATATTCTACCTCTTGTAAAACTTCTCCTATGTTATAGGTAGAAGTAAGTTTACAATAAAAATATTTTTTACAAATGTAGAGGAAGTTTCTTTCATTCACAAATAATAATTTAGGGACGTTTATTCAATCCTATCCATGTAGATACACTCCTCTAAATCACATAGAAGGTCTCAAAATTAATCTAAGAGCTTCCTATAATGTCAAAAATAGATACACACCCTAACTCCAATGAAAAATCAAAATCACAATTTATAAGTTTTAATATCTTTCCTCTCAAGGAAAATATCGGTTCCACTTTTATTTTAATGGTTCCAAGCTCATACATATGAAAATTCATGTTTTGACATAAAATAAATCCTATCTTCAAGGTTCAATAGTCTCTACATACCAAGTTGTTAAGGTAATATATTCTCAAGGTTTATAGGCACATAAATGTTAGGTGGCAATCCTGATGTTTTGGTCCATGGCACATATGCCATGCCTAATTTATAATTGATTAGTAGGTCAACATTCCACCTCTCCCTACCCCTTCTATGTTCACACATGTCACTGACACATTCACTTCACCTGTCAAAACATTCACTCACTATCAAATAATATATAAATAATGCAAAATTACTCATCTCAATAAATATCAAAATAGATACTTTAAATCCATGATGGTGCATACCTCAATGTCTTTCATTGGTTATACTTATATCGAAGAATATATATTGTGAGTCATCACATAGTTTTACCCACCATTAGGTACGTCACAATTCAACTACTACATGATGGATTATAAATAACATGTCTAGAAAATCTACTAACATGTAGCCACATTAATTTTTGGATAAGAATGAATTAACATAATAAAATAATTGAGCATACTACACCTAATATTTAAACATGTCCATAGCCAATCCATACAACATAATTAGGATAAACAATATTGATCAAGAACTTTGTAATTCTAAAAAAATATAAAATAAACTATTTCATTAGGGGTTAAAAATATCAAGTCCTAAAAATATATTACCACATAGCTTCATTAATGGTTAAAGGACTAATATCCATGCATATTTATTTAAATAAACATGACAACAAAAAAATAATAATGAATTAACATGACAAAACAACTAATCATTGTATACCAATCAAATGAATGTGCCCATATCTGATCCATAAGGTGGAACTAATATAAATGACATCATTCATGTTCATAATAGTGTAAAAGTATGGTGAAATCCTCTATAGTGAGACATGGAGATAAAAAATATGAAGATCTCTACTTTTCTTTTAGAAGTAGAGCATCCATATTTGTTTACATTGAATTCCAATCATTATCAACAATTAAAATATGAAATATTATTTATATTAGGATACTAATATGTTATAACTAATGTCTATTATCCATAGGATGTCATTTTCTATCAGTAAGAAAAATAATAAATACAACTCATATCAAGATACACATATTCTAAAGCCTTTCATTATTAGCAATTAAAATAAGAACTACAACTTGTATTAGGACACCCATCTACTTTCACTACCACCTATTTTACTTGGGACTCACACACGGTCTTTGACAAATGAAAATAGGAAATAAATATTCTAGAATGATATTGATTTTCTATTTTCTAACATCTATTCTTCTCCTAGGAAATATACTAATCTACTTAGAGATGGATTTCAATATGTATATTCAACTTTGAAGAGCATGGGATGAAAATCATGTATGGCCCCTTTAACATATGTACCACTTTGGCTCCTAGGAGAACCAATGATCATCACAACTAAACATTACTCCTAGGCATCATTGTAATACACCTCTTATTAGCATTTGACATGTCATCCTAGTAATGAGAAATAACACACATGGATGTGATAGTGTAATCTAACACAAAAAAATACATGAGTCATTTGAGGTCAACTCAAACAATCACATGGTTAGTCCATACAAAGTTATATATCATATATAATATAACTCATAATTCATGTTTTTAATCCAAGAAAGGATGAGAAATAATAGTGTATTCTAATAATAACTCATCTAACTGGATCTTGATTAGTGAACGATATTTCTCAATCCTCAATAGCTATATATTTTTATCAATTAAAATCACATTGATGAGAGAGAATGGGGTAGAGGAAGACAAAGAGAGAAATAATAAAAATTCAATTTAATCCATCAATGCCAAGTATAATTCAAAATTGTGGCTATAATGATAGTAAATTATCTATGACAAGTTAATCATAGATAATTTAATCAACATGCACACATATAATTGATAATAGGGTTATTTGATAGATGTTGAATTCTTACATAATAATAAACTAAAATAATCATGTAAATATAATAACAAGTTAATAATAATGATATATATTTATGAAAGAAGTGATAATCGCTAACATTTACACCAAAGATCTCAGGGTATGCAATATAACATACACTCATTTTGGTCCATTAGAAAAGTAATCTAAATTTGAGAATGTCAAAATCTCAAACATAATTGTTAGGTATTATAATAAACTCATGTCTATTTCTTGAGAACAAAATCTTATGTTCGTTAGAAACACTCATAATTTGCCCGACATAATTACAATAGAAATTTATAAAAGTATGACAACATATCTAAATGTGTAAAGGCTCCATATAGCAAAAATACTCAAGGAATGAAAAGAACATGTGCAAATATCACAACCAACCTATGGATACCTCCACAATACTAGGTTGTCACAAAAAAAAAGCCATATAATCATGTCAAAGTGTGCCTTAAATGTGTTCAGCTAAAACAATAGATAAGTGAATTTTTGAATAATGAAAAACAATAATCAATGCAACTGTGTCTTAAACCATAAATAAAATGGGAAAAGTCACCATGAGGTACTTGTAAATAAAAAAAATAGATGTAAAAACAAATGATTACCAAAGTAATTGTCGGGTAGAAGGAAACGACAAAAATGGTTCATGACATAAATAATCACACCTTTCATAAATATAGCAAACACACTAATAATAACATTAAGACCATTTTATTATAAAATTACTATAAATAATCTATACTCGACTCAAATTTCAAGACATACATGTAGACCCAAAGATTCATCAAATTTTCACAATTAAATTTTGTAGTTCTATGACTTTGAAACTATTCAGAAGCTATGTTATATTTATAAATTCGTACTCATAATAATTATATATGTGAATATGTAAATATAATGAGTTATTTTTGAAATATAAAATTATAAAATAAACATGACGAAATTTCAGTTAAGACATTACTAATATTTTGCGTTCAAAATCCGAACGGATAATACGACACATTTATGAGATAATTATTATGAATAAGAGTCTCGCTGGAGTGTACTAAAGGTTCCTCTAGTAGGACGAATGCTTCATTCCATAAACAAGCCATGCATTGTGCTAGGAGAGGTTTCACTTATCAAACTAATTAACTGTGAATAAAGTGGCGAACTCATGATGAATACACCATTACATTAATAGCCTTTGTGGTAGAGTATATATTAATTGGTACTTGTCATACTTATCATATAGCATTATGAGTTATTTCACGTGATTACCTTTCCGAGGTTTTCAAATGGAATTCAGTGCCATAGTTGCTGGAAATGGGTGATCAATGCAACAATTTATTCAAATGTCTCATAAGCAAGTGGGTGAACATAATGTATAGCAATGGAACACGAAGGACTAATGAAGTGGCTTACCACTCAACAATGGTAGTTTCAGTTATCCTTCCTGCATGTCTTATGATTTACATTTTCTAATAGCGAAAGAAAATATTTAAATTGCTATGTTGATGTTAATTGGCTTCAGGATGGATATTAATCATTGTTTTTATGTTCAGGATGATATTGGAGAGGGCATTTCCAAAATTAAATAAAATCTTGTGGTTATCCGTAGGCATCATTTAACACCAACTAGATAATACTCCATAGGAGATTCGATTATCCATGTATGACCCATTACATGATGTATGAATTGTCATACTCCATTGTCAACATCAATAAAGAATTTATTTTATCTACTAAATATCAGTGTTCAATGTGTAACTCTGAATAACACTGATACAAGTGCCACTAGTCTAAAAAAAAATCAGCATATTAGAGTGGCTCTCTGTATTAATCATAGATCCAAATCCGGGGAGTGCCACGTAAGCCCAGCACAAAAATACGAGGTAAAAATGAATTATTATTCATAAAATAAAACAACGCTGTACACTAATTTTGTAGAAAGCATTCACAACTATAAAGATATCTTACAACATAGCATGAAACAAAAATAAATTTATGAAATGGAGATTAACATGCCTGTAACTGGGTGAATTTCTATTTGTAAAATTATTTCCCTTTTCCAAATATAGGTAGAGATGTAAATATAATATGTAATTTAGTGTTTCTATGTAATATCTTCATGTATATAATCACAAAAATTGTTTTTCCAAAACAGTCAGTTATCCAGCAAAAATATCTCTTATAACATCAATTTCTAATTTTAGATAAAGATTGAAAATAAAAAATTAAACATCTCCTTATTAAATTTGGTGGGATGGTGCCACTCATTGAGAGAGGAAGAAAACATATCCTTAAATAGTCTCTTGAAAGCCTATTCAAGAAGGTTAATAATACCTCTTATTTAATGATTATACTTGAAGTGCTCCTAAGGGCACTGCAGTAATTGTGATTAGGTGACAAGGTAATTCTTTGATCAACTATTAAACTTACATGTTATTTAATTGCACTACCACTTTTAACACTACTACTGTATTAAAAGAGGTAAATTTATCCAGCATTCACGAATTCATTTATTTTAGTTAAATAATTAGTCACAAATTTTTTTAATATTACATATTTTTTAATATAAATTTTATAATTTTTAAAGAATACAAACCCCACCAATTTATCAACATTAATTGAATTCAAACCACCAAAAAATCAGGCCAATTAGATGCTATTACACTTATTTCTCATAGAGAAAGCCAAACGGTTAACAAATATTAAATACATATTTTGGGTTGCAGCCAAGAATATTACCAATACTAGAAAATGGACCATGTGGCCAAGTCAAGACAGCTGCCATAGAGCAACAAAGAATATATGTAACGTTAAAACATGAACTTTTATATAGTCGTTGAAGGGCCATAAAAATTAATGGAATCTATCATTCATGAAAAAACAACGAGATATTACGGTGTGTTTGCCCTTGGGTTTCACAGCGATAAAGGAAAAGGCAAAATGGAATTAGGGAAACTATAATAATGTCATCTACTAAGGTATAGAGTATACAACGAATCCTTATAATTAGATCAATTATAATATTTTAGGTTATGGGACCTTCACATATAAAACCACCCTATCTTTTTAAGAAAATGATATCAATGAAAACTTGACCGAATTTTATCCAAACTAGATCTAAATTGTATAAGGAATTGATTATAATAATATATATTTTATTTTATACTTATATTCTATTGCTTTTTTTCAGTTACATTTATACATAGTATAGTGAAAAAGTTGTTCCTATAGAAAAGAAGGTAAGTACTTTCAACAATCAAATCACAAATCTTCAATAAGTATAAGTATTGGATTTTGATATACATGTTAATAAATGTTTGATTACTTTTTAATGCATGAATAATAAAACCCAATAATTAAAGTATGAAATTTTTATAATATAAAAATCATATTAATCATAAATAATATATATATTTTTTAAATTTTTTTAATTATTAATTTAATTAAGAAATTAGATAATTATAAATTTTAATTTAGATGCAGATCATAAAATTTTAGGGTTTATTGTCTAAATTAAATATTTTAAGGGTTAAAATTTATGTTAAGTAATTTATGCTAAAATTAGTATTAATAAATTATATTCAAAATTATTATGTACAAAACATATTCATGACATGTCAATAAATGACAAAATCTACATAATTAAATTTTAGTAATATGATATTTTAGAAATCACATCATAACCCAAGTTAATTAGAGAAGAAAATATATTCAAATATCAATCATGATGAAATTTATGTGGAAATGTTACACTGTATATTCGACGTAAGATGGTTAAAGTTTCTTTGAATTTTCACTATATACCGAAAAGCAAAAAAAAGAACAAGGATTAAGAAAGTAAATTTTAAGAAGATCAGAACAAATCAAGAGTGACATTACATATATTTAAAGTTTATTGTCTTACCAAGTAAACTACATGAATCATCTGATTCAAATATTTAATCAACCTTCTTTTATTCTCAAACTATTTTTCTAAATTTTCTTATTTAATAAAAATAAAAAATGTGTAGTATTATCATTTTTCATGAATTTATGGAGTTAATGCACTCTCTTTTGTCTTTGGAATGTATTTTGATTTTTAATTATGTAGATTTGCTATTGTATGCTTTCCTTATCATCCACATGTTTAAGCATTGTATCTATTATGTCTGTGTGGAAAATTTTAAGTGATGCATCATAGCTTGAGATGTTAGGTATTCCGTTTATTCTTTCCAATAATAGTGATGTATATGATTGCTTTTGATATGATCACAATTATATAGTAAACGAATCCTTTTTTCAATTTTATACTAGTCGAATGCATTTAAACTTTAAATCTATTTTATAATTCTATTAGTTTTATTTTTTATTTTTTGACATAAATATAAAATATGTAATTGAAATAATATTAATAAATTCACATCGATAGAATTTTATAAAAAATTTAATATAAAAAAATTAAAAAAATAAAGAAAAAAAAAACACATAACATGATTTTAATAGAGACATGGAGTCAAAAACATAATTTAAATCTCTGTAGAAAAAAAAACATATCACTTGAATCACATGTCCAAAAAATTAACGTGTGGCCATCCAAGAGACTTATGGATCCACTAGATTATATAATTTTATTTATAATGTGGTTATGTCATCTCAACAAATAATTATAACAATTTTATTTATAATGTGGTTATGTCATCTCAACAAATAATTATAACAATTTTATTTTAATGAAATTAAATATTTTTATTAATAGCTTTTGTCATTGTGATTCTTGTATGTAAATTTTCAATAGTGTTATAATGATGTGAAGCTTCTCACATGGCTGCATATTGTTTTTAAATTATTTTTAAAATATTTATTCTTAATTTGACATTAAAAAAAGATCACATAAGTTATCAATATAATATATATTATTGTAAATTTTTGGTTCATGTAAGTTTTTAACATTTTATAAATTATAATTTTTTGTATAAAAAATATTGTGTTGTTGTTGTTGTTGTTGTTAAATAATTTCACTATTCTGATTGAACTTTTTTCATTATATAGTGTAAATGTCCTTAAAAAAAAACTGAGCCATATATTTCTTGATAAGCTTTTTATATATTCTTTATCCTTTTTGAAATCATTGTTATTTATTTTTAATTATCATTATGAAAATTTATGTTATATATGTCAATTTTCAAAATTATTTTTGAATATGACTTTCATTTATAATCTTAAATGCATTAAAGACCTTGAATTTGAGCATACCCACACTCTCTCTCTATTTATAATTAATACATTTATCAAAAACATGAAACTCTTAAATTATAATTCATTTATTAAATTGGTATTGTTAAAAAAGATAATGATGTGACCCTAAAAAGTCTAGCAAAACATTGTTTTCTATATTAAAAAAGAAACACAGTAAAAAATAATGTAATTACACATTTTTATTTCAATTGCCAAAAACATATAATAACATGTTTCCGTTACAACCAAACATATTGGATATTATAAATAAACAATTATTTTTTATATTACAAAATATTATGCGAGCAGAAGGCCAACCATTCGACAATGTGAAACCAGACAAGAACCTAATTAAGGAAAATGGCAATGAAACTTCAGTTGGTCAAAGCCGCAACAAAGTACAATACAACCACAATGTCACACTATGAGAATATAATTTCAATACTTAAAAAAAAATGTTACTCAGGTCCGACAGCATTATTTTTGAAAGGATTAATAGGTCCCTCAAATAATTCCTCATTTTAAGAATTATTAATATCCACTTTTTTTTGGGTGGGCTGGAGTGGCCTGGGGTAGGGGCGAACATCCATTTGATTACTTTGTTGGACAAATTCACCACCTTAAAATTTATGTTCCACCTCGTGACTTAATCATTTCACGTGGTCTTTTTACCAAATCCTTAATCCAATCGGGAAAATTACTACTCTGAAGACCAACAGATCCTTAATCCAATCGGGAAAATTACAACTCTAATAACAGGCCAAAACACACTAAGAATTATGCCCCTTAGACAACACCTTTGCCAAAAGATTGCTCATTTTCAATCTCAATCCAATAAACATTGGTGAGTAAATTAAAAACATTAAAATATGTATATATATACTTTCCATCAAGCAAGATTATCTAATGATAGGATTCATAATTTAAGCTTGAAAAGGAGTTTTGAGAGAATCATGTTTGGTAGGCACATCAAGTAGTTTAGTATTGGGATCATCTCAAAAAATATCTTCTTGTGTTTCTTGAGTCCATATTAAAATAGTTGGTTTGAGTAACAAGGTCCAAGTCATGGATCATTTAATAATTATCTAGATAACTATCAAATAGTTTTATCCGAATAATAATTCTACACATCTTTATATAGTTACCACCCTGTTTTAAGAACATTAGATCCACCTAGATGGTTCTTGAAGTTATAAATTTTCCTTAGCTCCTCTAGAAACCTGAAGCTCTATATTAATCTAATAAATAATATAGTGATTCAGGGTATCTTAGTTGATATCAGTAAACTCACTACTAGTGATACCCAAATTTGGTCTAAGACTTAGTTCATAATATTTGTAGGCAATTTTATATCTATATATATATATATATATATATATATATATATATATATATATATATATATATATATATATATATATATATCACATTAGAAAACTAAGTGATTAGTGGGATACATATTTTAATATTTTTATTGTCTTACTAATTTTAACTTTCCATGTGACACCTTTGTCATATCATTTTGAGTATGTATGTATGTATGTATGTATGTATGTATGCATGCATGCATGCATGTATGTATGTATATGGTCCTTTATTTTAGCGGAGATAATATCGATTTTTTATAATAACCAAAGATAACAACAATGTCATAGGAATATTTTCAAATTATTTCGGGCATCTTTACCTTTACAGCCATCATTTGGGTGCATTTGGTTTTCTTTGGGTTAGCTTTCTATTCCACTAGGTTATTAATTCAAATTTACAAGAACTTATATATACAAAGTGATAGTAAGGTATTTTTCAACAAAAATATTATATCATTAAGAGATATAAAAGATTGCATATTGCAACTTCTAAATTATAAAGTTGAATATAAAGTTTACAAATGAACTAATTTACATCTACATACTTGAATCAAGGGGAAAATAAGGGAAAGATTGAATCTAGGATTTCATAAAAAGATTACACACATACACACTAACAAAAAAACTAAAATCAAACTCAATTCTACTTTGGAGAATCAGAAATGCATTGTAGTGATTGGTCAATCAATTAGGATTGACAAAGATTAGTCTAGCTAAACCCATTTGATTGAAATCTCCATTTGATATTATGTTTAATTTTCAAAACTAGGTTTTGACTATACAAGTGCATCAATGGGATTTTTCAAACTAATAAAATGAAAAAACAAGCATTACAAACACAAACACATTTTTCTAGAAGAAAACATAAGATCTCTATGTGTAGGGATAATACTAACCATTGTAGGTCAATAGTCAATGATGATGTTGACATAACCTAATAGAATAAAATATTGAGTAACTTGGAAGAAAAAAATTTACAAATGAAAATAACACATAGCATAGATGTATCATTCAAATAATTATAATTCAAAATAACATGACAAAAAAAGAACTAAGATCCTTCTTACCTATGTTGTACATTCATTGCTATATTTTATAGATATAAATAAACTATTATTATATGAGTTTCTATCCTACTAACCTATTTTTTAAAATTTAAAATTTCAACCTTAATAGGGTTTTCATTTCAAAAACCCTAGTACATCCATTCTTTCTGACCTATTTGTATTAGTCATTTTATACATCTTAATATATTTATTATAAAGATTAATAAATCTAAAAGGGAGAACCAAACAAAAAAAATTAATAGTTTTCATCACATGTATTTTTTATTATCTAGTAACTCCATCCCTCATGTATGTGATAATGAATAGACTAATAGCCAAACATTTGTGACTAGTGATGCAAGTTATATTTATGAGGAATAACATTGTGATGATAATGATAATGATAATGATAATGATAATGATAATGATAATGATAATGATAATGATCATGATAATGATAATGATAATGATAATGATAATGATAATGATAATGATTATGATTATGATTATGGGTGATATATAATTATGAAAATCAAGAGGATTTGTATAATAGTGAAGTAAATAAAGTACACAATAATTATGAAATGGAAGGGCATACTTCCCCTACTTCTTCTTTGTAATCTTCTTTTAAATCACACACTAGAATATGATAATCAAAATAACAATGAATGTCTTAATTTTCCTAACATGTCATATGGGCTATATTATGATAAAGTTCCATTTAGTACACCCCATTTATCACTAAAAAATTTCAAAACACTTGACCTCTTTAATCATTACAAAATACAAAGGCATAAACACTACATATAAATGACAAAGAATGTGATTTTCATTCCATCTCTTTAAATATGTCAAAACAATGTTAAATTCTTTCTTTCTCTCTATAAATGGAAAAATAAAGTGAAATTTCATTTGTCTCTTTATAAAATTTAAATGATTTAAATACATGATTATTCTTTCCCCGCCTTGAAATACAATGCCAAGATATTTTCTTGCATGATCGTTCTATTGAATCAAATTGAGATGAACATCCACGTAATAATAATGTAATTATTTTAAATGATATATATTAATAATGTGAATATATGAAAGACAATTTTATAAATAACCATTAATGATTCTTCCCAACCTATGTCCAGTATAAAAAATATTAGTCCTAGAGCTTATTCGCCCATTTTTAATATTTTACCTATTGAATCAAACCATTGAACGAGCCTCTTTAGGTTATTAACATTCCTTTCAAATAATTCATATCCTTACTGATTATTGTGGGTGCCTTGCAACATAAAATGCTTTGGTTGACTTTGATGCTTCAAATGGGAACCCAATTGTGTGTGATATTATAAGTGCACCATTACCTCAAAAATTCATAATGCATAAATTATGTATATTTTATAGAAGTAGTGATCATTAACTACATCCAAGATAATTCAAAGATTCTATGGAAAAATATAAGGGCATTTTTATTCTATGGGAAGTGCTTCAAAAAATTATATCTATAAATGCTTAGGATCAGTTTCACTCTCTACCTAGTGGGTCTTTAGACTCCTATAATGAGTTAAAAGAGACATTTTTAATGTGATAAATTTATAATAAGTAACCAAGTGTTACATATAAATGTTTACCATCTCTTCATCATGGAAAATTAGTGTCAATTTGTGATTATGTTTTATTATTATTGACTTGTATGTACCAAGTGGTATATCAACTAATTTTATTGGATACACAATGCATATTTGAATCATTTATCCTCTCTAATTAAATTTTATATTTTACACATTTTTTTCATTTCAAGATCTATATTGTAATACTCTTGCACTAGAATAGGATTTGGCACTCAATCCAAATCCCAAGAAGACACATGATGAATTTAATATAAAAAAATAAATCCTACACAAGGAACTGAAATAAATTATTACACTTCATAAGGAAAATATTTTTATTAAGGAAAAATAGGTTAAGGTCAAAAATAAAAAGAAACAACAAATTTACAAACTAGTACCTAAAGTGAATAACCCTAAACTCAATACTTTCAGAAACCACTCAAGTTATATATTTTTATGGATTGACCACATGACGTTATACATGCATTATTGGATAAGAAGGTAATAACACTACTTCTAAACTATCATCACCTTTATCATTATCCTCAGAAAGTAAAATGAGAACCATTTCCTATTTGTCATTATATTAATGAACATAGAGATAATAAATGTTACACATTATGACAAGATATTAAACAACTTGTGGATGTAGGGTTATTACATTTGGAAAAGTTGAGACTCGATCAAAAAGGTCCCCTTGTTCATGTTTTTATAATACATATTTGATGAATACCAAGACATCCCATGGAATTCCTTCAATGGAACTAATGACCAATAATACATTTAATGATGATGTTTTTTAGGATAAGATCTTTTTCTAGTTCACATTCCACCATAACTAGTTTATCTGTATGATTAAATTTAGGATAGCAAGATACTAGATGACAACTATATTATAAAAAATTAAGAGTATAATATAAAAATTATACCATTCACTGATTTGGAGCTACTATATTGTCTAAAACTTACTAAAAATAGCAATGTAATAAAAAAAGACATACATGCAAACTATATATTTGGGATGAATCGTAAGTGGAGACTTAATATGTATAGAGGTTTGGTGATTAAAATAAGAAATAAGGAACTATATCTAGATATAGATAGAAAAACTAAGAGGAAGACAATAGAGGGGTGGCACTAGTATCCAATATGTGGTGCTCTTATCAACTTTTATTGAGGAAATTAGGATCTTTGGGTTCTTTGTGTCTTTTTTTGTAGATATCATATCTAATGCAAGAGTTTATGATCAATTATGGATAAAAATTTATGATTTATTCTTATTTAAAACCCTAAATATTTAAATTTTAATTACCAATACAAGTCAATGGTAAAAAGAGGTCACTAGTTTAATATAGGTGAGACCTCAACAACCCTTGTGTTAAAAATTGATTACATTATAGTACTCTAAAGAGGGATTAAACTTCATGTATTTCTTCCATGATATGGTGATATGTGAATGAAATATGAAATATGCTATATGTTGGTGCAATACTAATGTTACTAAGTGCATTAATAATGACATGTGACCTAGAAAATGTATTCACACCTGAGCTTTAGGATATGTAATTAGACATGAGCTCATATCTAGTGCAAGACTTTATGATCACTTATGGAGAACACTTTATGATTTATTTTAGTTTAAAACTATAAACATTTGACTTGTGAAAACCAATGCAAATCAATTTTAAAAAGGGGTCACTAGTTTAATATGGGTGAGACCTCAATAACCCATGTGTTAAACATTATCTACATTCCAATACTCTGAAAATAGATTAAACTTCATGTAGTTATTCCATGATATGGTGATATGTGAATGAACTATGCAACATGTTATATGTTGGTGCAATACTAATGTTACTAAGTGCCTTAATCATGACATGCAACCTAGAAAATCTATTCAAACTTGAGCTCTAGGATAATAGGGTTGTATGTAATCAGAATTTTGAGAAGTATATGATTTTATCTTAAGTGAAATTACAAATATGGTGCATTTTCATGTGTAGATCTCCTCCTATGAAAAATTGTTGTAAAAGTGTCTGTATAGTTATATATTTGAAATTCCTCCAAATGGGGCTCCTTAGGGACATAGACTGACCTTCCTATAGTTTTTTATTTTTAAAATTAATCAATATTTGGTGAGAAGACATTAGAGGTAGAAAAAGCACTAAAGTGGTGAATTATAGTCCCATAAAGAGCTCTTTCTCAATGGGTCATTTCATCATATTTAGTGTTAGACAATGCCAAAAATATGTCTAAAGTTGAAAATAATAGGGATGAGTACAATTAATGGTCATTTATTAGCTTAAAAGAGTGTGAAAGATGACCAAAAGTGATAAAAAGGGGACTAAGATAAGTCTACAAATAATTATGAAAGAGAGTGATCACAAGTGAATAGTTTTAGCGTAAATATTAATTTATGTCTCTATATTTCCACCCTTTTATTCTATTAATATATAAAAATTAATAGTATTATAATACAATGAAAAAATGTTTATACTTGAAATTGCTTATGAATAGGAGTCCTAAATGTAAACCAGAATGAAAAACTATGATCTAATTAAAAACCTATAATGGAACATACATAATATTATCCTTTACTTGAAAAAAAATCAAAAAGTGAAAAATAAGAAACTAGAGAGTGACAACGACTGAATACACCTGATTAAGTATGTGAACTATTATGCTTTCTTGGTGTAATTAATTAGTGACTATGGTAGGTTATACACTTATAGTTTTATTAACATCAAATTATTTAGATTGAACTATGCATGACCAATTGTCATTGATGGGTGGGTGTGATTAAGAACTCAAGTTATGCTTGAATCCATCATCACCTACCCAAATTAGTAATTAACTTGGAATCATTGTATGTATCTAAATATACATTTTTAGTATAAAATATATAGTAAAAATTGGTGCAAACACTGGGTAAGTAGTGAACTAACCACTATAGATGGAATAAGGTTTAATTATGGTGTAAATATAGCAAAAAACTTGTGAATAATAGTTCAAATACTGAGTATGATATAGGTATATTGTATACATCATGGATAATGATATGAATTTCCCATTACATCTACAAGACCGATGTAAAAAACTAAGTAATGCTAAGATAATGTGTCACGAGCATGCCCTCAATTGATATCTAGAGCATATAGATTGTGATACTGAGTAAAAATATTGATTCAAAGTAAACATATGTGATAACTTGGAATAAATTGCCCCTAAACTAAGTGATTCTTGACAATAAGACTTTGAAACTATTGAATATTACTATGAGTAATTTAAGGTTCTAAAAATTTATGGAAATTCTTGTTTTAAAGTATTTGGACAAAAATGTTGGGAAGGACACTAGAGAAGTGCTCTCTTATTCAATGTGGCACTCCTTCTAAAATGACTTTTTGTTTATTTTATGAGCTTGAAACTATGTGAACTATGAAATCACTACTAAATCATGTCCATTTATTGATTTAAAAAGTCTAGTATCTAAGACAAACCTCTCTGAATGTCCCCTCTTTTGAGGTGAGTTTTTGATCCTACACAAGAACATAACTCAAAATAAAATGTTATGCACTATGTTGTTATGATGTAAAAAAATGTGAATCTAAGTAATATTGGGAAAATGGAAAGAACATGGCATCATCCTATATTTAAACTAAGCATAATAATAATTTAAGATTCATGTAGAAAAAATAATTCGATATAAACTTATTTCTATATAGATGTGATAATGAAACACACAAATAGTTGATCAAATAATTATATAATGTTTATTAGAACTAGTTATGGATAAATGCATGATAACCATCATGGTATTACAAGAGTTCATGGCTGCCTAATGTCTATGATGGAATCCAAATATAATCAAATAAGCAATCAAGGTGTCATGTACATGATGCATTTTTATCTTTTCCTCTATAATTATAATATCTAAATGAAATTTCTAAATGTGTAACAATGAAATTATTGACAACTAAGATTGGAAATGGTGTCTTGTGTAATCTGAAATCACTCACGTAGACTGGTGAAGCATTTATTATATAAAACTAGTTAAAAAAATATTGAATATTGTGCACAACTAAATGTATGTATGACAAAGTACATATAATAATTAATAATTCATGATTTTGGCATTTTTTAGAATATTCTACCTTTTCATATTTTTGCACATATATGTAAAGAGTATGTATAAAGGGAAAGAGATATACAAAGTAATGAGTCTTATAAGGGACCCACAATCAATTGACCCTATGTTAAGAAAAAATGGTGTTCTTTTTTGAGAATAAAGGTGTATGTTATGGTAATTGTATTGACCTCAATGGAGAATATGAATATAAAACCCCAAATATGATATAACTTTCATTACCACGTTGATAATCTGTAGTATATTATCTCTATAATTGATCATGATGAATGAAGGGAATTATTTTATACCTAACTTGAAGGATGTGAAACCTATATTGGTTCCTTGTGTGAACTACCCTTAATTTTATGTAAAATCCATCAAGGATGTGCAAAAGTAGAGAGTGGCTCTCTAGAATTTATGACAAAACTCTAGTAAAGAGGCCTATATATGATAGGCCTTTATGGAAATGCATTTTTTTTTTTGTGAAAACATTTGAATAGGTTTCACCTTTTAAGGGGGCTCAACTAAAGGGGGATGTGTGGTAATCAAATATGCAAGGGGGCTCAATTGAAGGGGGATATGTGGTAATCAAATATGTATGTGGTAGAGGGTACTCATAATGGATACTGATAATTGAAATGACTTCATTAACGTATATGTCTTTTAAGCATCTACATAATATAAAATGAATTGCATAAATTTGTTTAATCTAAGGGTGTCCTAATAATATATCAAAGACCCCTACACTAAGTATTACTATGAATTTGGTGGCACCATGTATGGGACTATCCTATAATGGTAATGTAATATCACCAATTGAGCTCTAGTTGTGACCATTAAATCTTTTTACAACCATGGTGGTGGGAATCATATCCCAATATGTGTATTTTATATGATACATAAATTTATTGGTAAGGATATTCACACTTTAATTATTATTGACCATAACACTCTGAATAGGCTAGTGATCAATGTGAGATTTACAAAATAATGAGTATAGATCTGAGTCATCATCAACTATCTCATGCTCTAAAAATGTGATGATTGGTTTAGATGGCACAAAATTATGATAAGTACATATTATATTATTCATAAGATGTTGTTCCTCTATATGGGAATGCCAATAAACTATTAGAGAATGCACATTATATACATAGTGTATGCCCAATGTATCTATTATCTCATTAGTTGTATGCTTAGGAAAAGTATCACTCAATAGTTTAATTGCATTAATTTCACTTGGTTTTAATATTATATTGTCTTTTGGTGTACTCACATAAATGATGTTTACATCTATTGAATCTTGTCTCTCAAACTTATGCATATATTAGTAGTATGACCTAGTGCCCTATGATAATCATAAAATGCATTTTGGTTAAAACATTTTGGAGGAGACCAATTCACATCAACCTAGTTAGGGGGAGGGAAATATATGACATTTCATTCCAATAGTGTTTTTATAACATTATATGGAGATTTTGTAAGATTAGTAAATTTTCATTTTGGATGATTTGATAAGAAAATTTATGGATTAGGCTCTAAAATTTCATGTACTTTTATTTCTAATCATTATTATCATCTATTGGTCTTACCTTATATGGTTGATCAATTAAAATATTTGTATTTCATTAGAATTCATTATATACATAAGCTTGTTCATTTCCAACAACTTATCTTCTCTTTCTTTACTGCATGGCAAACATTTATAAATGAGTTTAACTTATTAAACATATTGGATTCATGCAAATGTGGAAGGACACTTTTCTTAAATATAAATTGTAATTCTCTATCTTCCATGTGATTTTTCATTTTGGATAATATGTTATAATATCATAAAACATATTCTGTGATAAAATAATTAGATTTATTTTTAATTAGTACCATCTGAGCATATGAAATCTTCTCACTGATGTTGATTGAAGAGTGTGTTAGAAACATATCAAATAATGGATTGAATTAATCCATTGATGGGTGTGTTAAATCATATAACCATTGTAGTACATATTTTTTGAGAGTTATTGAGAATAACTTAGTCAATAATATATCATTAGACACATAGTCAAAACATGTTGGCTGAAATGCTTTGAGATGTTGTTTGGGATCATCCTTTCCATCATATTTCATAAGCTTGGGTGCCACAAAATCTATATGTAGAGGATGTAACAATATATGTTGTGATAATGGAGTGTGAAATAAAACATGAGAATATAATGACTATTTAGGTTTCAAAATCCTTTCTCCAAATGTAGCACCTTGGTTTGTAGGGATTGAATCTCATACATAAGGGATTGTACATCAAGATAAGAGTAATATTTGATAATTAAAGGTAATTTTCCCAATGATGGAGTAAGTATTGACATGGTAATTAATTGAATCCCTTGAGTTTCACCTATTTTTATAAGTAGTATAAATTTATATCCAATGGAGTGGATTTATGATGATATTGAGCTATGATTTCATTTTTAATATTCAAAAAAAATTTCCAAATGATAGTATGATCGAGTAGTTTCTCACAATGTATTTTATTAAAAATTTGAATAACTTCATATTAATTCAATTATTTTTTTTCACCACGTATAGGAGAAAGGACATATTGGCATCCATCTTGAGGACCAATGTTGTCTTTATAATATTTATCATGTTTGGAAGTAGTATAATTAAAGTCAACATATTCATTATGTAGTAACATTAAAATATGGTGATGCATATTTATTCTTGTCTATGGTAGGATTAATATGGAACTGAGTATGTTTAATTGGAGTACCATCTAATGGATCACTTCTTCTTAATGGATTATAAATAAATTTATTATATTGTATATAATAAGATATGAAAACTAGAAAATGTTTTTCTTATAATAAAATATATCAAACCTACAACTCCAAAAATAGCAAGTGGATATAATAACATGAAAAATTAAAACCCTATAAACATCTATGGTTATGGTTTGATAAAATTTAAATAAAAAATGGGTTCATCAATACATATGGTCAAATTTGGGATAGCAAGATCCTAGATGAGAACACCACTTTGCAAAATCAAGATAATAATATATAAATGCTTTGGAACTACTATATTTTGGAATTTTTTAAAAAAGATCAAAGTGTATTGAAAAATTAAATACTTAGCTAGAAGTTATATTTATGTGAGGAATCAAAAGATGAGAATTATTGTGTATGGAAGTTTGGTGACTGCAATCAAGAACTAAGAATTTGATCTAAACTTGGATAATAGTGATGAGAAGAGAAAAATAGAGGGGTGTCATTCTTGTCTAATATAGGGTGATCTTATCCACTTATAGTGAGGAAAATATGATCTCTAGGTTCTTTGTATCTACATTTACCAATCCCATATTTGGTACAGGAGTTTGAGATCATTTGTGGAGACCATTGTACGACTAGTTTTCCTTCAAAATATTAGATCCTTGACACGTGAATACCAATGAAAGTCAATTTTAAATAGGATTCATTAGTTAAAATTAAATTATAACTCAACACCCCATGTTCTAAGTTCAACTAATATACCAATACTCTAAAAAGGGATCAAGCTTCATGCAGTTCTCCCATACTACAGTGGTGTGTGAATGCTTGGTGTAATATGTTGGATGTTGGTGTAATGATAATGTGATTAAGTTGATTAAATATGACTTGTGACCTATAAAATTTATTTATACTTGAGATCTAGGCTACTAAATTTGAATGCAATTAGAATTGGGTGATGTAGATGCTTTGATCTCAATGTGCAATTATGATTCTAATGTTTTTCTGTGTAACCCTCTTCTAGTATAAAATAGTTTAAAAATTGTTTATATATTCATAGCTTTGAAATTCATTTTAATTGGGATGATTAGGGATATAGGATGACCTTCCTATAGAATCTTATATTGTAAACTCATTGTTATATTATGGGAAAGCAAGAGAGAGGGAAAAGACACTAAAGTGGTGTGTTATAGTCCCCTAAGGTGATCTTTTATAATGTGTGGTTTCATCATGTTGAGAATTAGGCATGGAAAAAATAATGTCTAAGGTTAATAAAAATAGGTATGAGTAAATTTTGGTGTCATTTATGAACATAGAAAAGTTTACAAGGTGATTGAAAGTGATAAAAAAGTGCCCTAAGATATGTATAGAGATAAGTCTGAAAGAGAGTGATAAAAATTGCACAACTTTAGATTAAATGTTAGTTTATGTGTCTACAATATCCTGATACATTTCCATTATGTAACCAATGGTCATTTGAGATATTATTAGAAGAGAACTTAGAGAAGGTATGTGTTATAATAATAAGGAATGACATAATGTTGAAATAGTTACATCTCATCCATAATAAGTATGGATACCAAAAGTGAGTTAAAATTATACAAATCAAGTAAAATTGTAAATTAATAGTGTTATTAATTTTTTTAGGCTATATAAATAGATCGTATGATAAAATTATGATATTATTATTAAATAAAATAAATTCGTACATATAGGTGTGTATATCCTAAAAAGGAGTCATCCTAACCCCTATAAATAATATAGTAATCTCACCATTACCCTATCATCTCTCTCAAAACATTATCTAGGTGATTACTCATGTACACCGATTCTCACATACATAATAATTATTATTACTTATACTCATAGATATAAACACTAATCTAAGATCTAATTTATTAATGTTTCCCCACATAGTACTAACATTAGAACATATCACTGAATACACTAAATGAAGGTAAAGAGGGAACACTCAACCTCTTATCAACCATTCACATGAAAAAACATTAATTGTAGACTATCTATGGGAGCTCAAATATGACCACAATTACACACATCTATTAATAATTATTTTCATGTAGATTTACACTTAGTTCTTCATCAAGTACATCAACATGGTAACTTTAAACTATTTTAGCCACATACGTTTATAAAGAAAATATATAACACACCAAAAACTAAGTAAAAATATATATATTTTCATGGTAGTCATATTTTTTAACCACTACATATGATTTATACCACTTGATCTCACAACAAAATCAAGAAAAGGAACCGTATTGTAGTGTTCCATAAAATAATTATCAACTATCTTAACATGATTACAATAAATTCTTATTCATCAATGTGTTTAGAATACATTATGATCATTAAGGATAACTAACAACACCATGGATTAATATATATATATATATATATATATATATATATATATATATATATATATATATATATATATATGATATTAATCCATGGTGTTGTGTGTGTGTGTGTGTGTGTGTGTGTGTGTGTGTGTGTGTGTGTGTGTGTGTGTGTAATACTTATTAAGTAAAAGATTATTATACATATAACATATATAAAAATGTACAAAGTGTAATAATCAAACCATAATTAGTACATGATAGTACATGAACACAAAAACAAATATAAGAAAGTAATGAAATTTAAATTAAGTATTAAATTTATAAAATATGTGACATTATATGATATAAATTAGATGCAACATTTGAAATGAATATATTAAACCATATTTTAGAATACTAATATGTTAATCTATTCAGCAAACTCAATTAATAAAAATCAAAGAAATCATCATATAACTAGATAGAAATATAAAATACAATAAACTAATTAAATGATCTAGGTTGTATCCCCCAATGCATGAAGATCATCAGTATCTCTATATATTTTAATATGCCCTATCCAAATTTGAGTCATCTATGCAAATCCATTTCTACCATTATTAATTATTTTAATATATATTAAAGGTTGCATTAATATAATGATAAACATTATAGATAGATAACTAGTAGTGATAACCAAATGATATTTTATTTACCTCCTCAACTTATTGCATACATAGGAAATGTTCAAACATTCTTTTGGGAGTTGTTCTAGAAAACTCAAATCACCTTTCTTCCCATTTTTCATGCCTAAACCTACTATCAAAAGTGTAGATAATGTTTTGAAGTAAAGGAGACAAGTTTTATTTATTTTTTGACATATAAATCAGTTGATATCACATAATAAGTTGGTCCAAAGGTACATGTATTGACATGTTCCAAAATAGTGAGGTGTAATTTCATAGGGCAAATATGGTAGAAGCTTATGCCTATGTTAGACAGAATTGTCTATATGTAAAAAAACATTTAAAGAATATTAAGATACTCAAAATATTTATCTAAGTATATATTTTTCATTTTAAATTCCTTTTACTTATCTATACTTAGTCTCAAATCCATATAGACCCAAAAAAATAGGTTTATTAATCCCATTTATAGTAAGGTGAAATTGTTCAATTGTATTCTAGTATATAATTCATATTTTTGTGTTACTTTCATATATTAAAATATGAATATGTAATATTATTTAATGTTATTAGATCACATCAATAAATAAAAAAGGTAAACTATATTAGTGAACCCATTTATATAATGAACATGTCAAACCCTAGGTTTCCCTTAGGGTTTGATCCTACTTTCTATATTTAAATCTAATTTTCAAACTTAAATTTTTATTTTACATCATCCAAAAATTACTCATGGATATAACTGATATAAATATATATTTTATTTTCAAATTCAACCTATGATTTCAATAATTGCATGTGGCTTCCCTAAAATATGCATTATCGTTAACAATTCTAATCTTTAATAATTGCATGTTGTTTCCCTAAAATATGTGTATAAGAGATGCATATTGTAGAAGTGAAATAAAACATGAGAAAAAAATAAGCATTTGCATTATAATTTTTTCATTTTAATTTCATTATTCAAATATCTTTAGGAAAGGTACATTCATGGAGAACCCAAAACTAACTCAAAATTACATAATAGGTTAATCCATTTTTAGCTGAACAAAATGTGTAGAAGAAACCAATTTAATTAAATAAAAGACAACATTAACACCTACCCCGCTTAAGGATAGTTTAAGTGGGTAGAATAATCAGGTCTTGGAAACAAAGGCTAATGAGGTACCCAATTACATATAACCACGCCCCCCCCCACCCCCACCCCAAGAGGAGAATGACAGATCTATCTAAACCCCAAGAAGAGCATGTAAAGAAAGATACTTACTCTTAGTGAAGGGTTTCATGAACATATGAGTAATTTGCTTTGTATTCTAGAGGGAGCATAGATAAATGGCTTATTCATGAATAATCTCCCGAATGAAATTCATGTGAATTTTTATATTATTGGTCTATTGATGTAGGACCATATTCATGCAAATATCAAATATGATTTGGTTGTCTAAACTAGATACCAAATTTAGTGAGAATCCTCTAAATCCAAATAGTCTTAGTGGCAACATTAACAACTCCTCTATATTTTAACTTTATAGAAGATAAAGTAATAGCATTATGTTTATTGATTGACCAACTAATTATTTGTGAACTAAGGGAGAGATTGTGGATTGAATTGGACTTAATATTTTGAATATCATCAGCATTATCTACATCTTTATATGCAATGAATTCAACATATATTATTTTTCCATAGTGAATCCTAAAGTTATGAGTGCCCTAAATGCAGTAGAGAATTCACTCAGGTAATTTTTGATGTAACTCATTTGGGTCCTACATAAATATAGAGACCATACCTATTACATATGAAATGTTAGGTCTAGTAGGTGTAACATAGATGAGAATACCAACTAATTGCAGTACAAGGGAACATCAACCAAAGGATAAGCATAATAAAACTCAAGATTCAAACATAATATAAAGGAAGTTGAAGCTATATTAGAATCATCGATGTTAAACCATATAATAAAATGAAGAGCATAATTGGGTTTTGAAATAGTGATCCTATAGTTACATTGAGAAATTTTAATCATGAGGAAGTAATGTAGAAGCCAAAGTTAGTCACTAAAAACCTCTCAAAAAAGTATTTTTCACTACTACAATGGTGGATGAAGAACTACATGTGTTTACTAGGTCATCCACATAGAGAACCAAAATAAATAGTGAATCATATTATTATAAAATGTAGATATTATGATCAAAATTATATTTAGTGAAATCTAATGAAATGATAAAGGATTCTATATTGGCATACCAATCTTAAGGATATTGTTTGAGTTCATAGATAGATTTCTAAAGTCTATAAACTAAGGAAGAATCATCCATAAATAGTTTTGGTTATTCCATGCATATTTTCTCTTTGAGGTCATCATGAATAAATGCACTTTTCACATCCATTTGATGAACTTCCTATTGATGTGATTTGGAAATGGAAAGAGTGAGTCAAATTGAGTTCATTAGCTTAACAAGGGAAAAAGTCTTGGTATAGTTAATCCTAGGTACCTGATCAAACACTTTACCTACCAAATGTGTTATGAACTTGTCTATGGACCCATCTGCTATAAATTTTGTTTGATAGATCCATATTTATTAAATTTTATTCCCTTAGGAAGAGGGACCGAATCCAAATGTTATTGCTTGACATGGAACCATACTCTTATTCCATAGTAGTATCCTAGTTAGGAGTGATTGATGCCTTAATAAATGATTTTTTATTAGAAGTAGATATAATGAATGCATGTAGGACATTTTGGAATTGTGAATGTGTTCACCTAGTGTATAACAAATATCTAACCCAATGGCCAACACTTCATAGTGCATATATATATAAAATAGTACCAGTTACTATAGAGTTAGGAGGATAATCCTAATACTATGAAAATAGTGTGGGAGGAAGAGGTCATTGAACATTACTACTCTCATCCTCATAGGCAGAAGAAGAATCTGGGTCATTAGAAACATGCTCAGGTAGATCTGAGTCATCATAAATATTATAAAATATTGGTGCATCCAAATAAGAGTGAGAAATATCAATTATGGAGTCAATGAAAGACTCGTGAGTGATTGGATAGAGAATCATATATCCCTTAACTCCCTCAATATATCCAATGAAGATGCAAGGTTGACTCTAATATTTCATTGCCTCACATTTATTATTAGGAATGTGCATGATCACATGAGATCCAAACACTCAAAAGTTCTTAACTATAGGCTTATGACTGATCCATATTTCAAAAGGATTAACCCCTTTTAATACTTTATGAGGAACTTAGTTCTATATAGCAAACACTTTTGATGGCATTGGCCCAATACTGAAGTGAAATAGATTTGGAGTGTAGAATATAGTTTTCTATTTCCTTTAAATACCAATTCTTATGTTCTATAACACCATTATATTAATAATTTTATGGAACTACATGTTGTAGTTCAATCCCATTTGAAGTTCAAAATTGGTCAAAACAATGGTTAACATACTCACCACCATTGTCAGTGCACAAAATATTGATGGATTTACCTAATAATTTTTATACAAGCTCTTCCAAACCCTTAAAATTATGAAGGACCTTAGACTTTTACTTATGAAGGTACACCTAATTATACCTTCAAAAGTCATAAATGAAGGTATGCATATATTTAATCAAGTTAAATAAAAGAGATGTAAATATACCATAAATGTCATTGTGATCTAGCACCAATATCTATGTAGATATTCATGATTTGAATTTATCATAATTCTCTCTAATATGATTACCATGTATGCAACCATATAAAAAACATTCATAAAAAATAACACATGGCAACCCTAAAACCATTTCATTAGCATTGAGTTTTTCTATAGAGTGATAGCTAAGATGGTTGAATCACTCATACCATAATTTAATCACCTAATATGTATGAGTGATTAGAAAAGTAGATTTTTTATGAATTTTTTTTTTGATAAAGTGTAAAATTGATATTGGTGATCTACTTCCCCAAATGTAACTATAGATTCACTATGAACTTCCCTAATAACCACAAAATTTGTTGTGAACTCAAATCTCTTCATTAAATCTATGCGAGTGATCTTAGAAATAGATAGGAGATTGGAAGACAATGAGGAAACATATAAGATCTTAAACTTTCTTGTCATTCACTTCAATAGATAATCTCCCACTAACTTCTATGAAATTCTTATCACCTAACAAAATGAAAGGCATAGAATAATTACCCAAGAATGAGAAAAGGTCATGTGATGAAGCCATTAGGTGTGAGGATCTATAACAAATCATCCATATGAAATGTTTGGAATTTACAAAATGTGAGTTAACCTTAAATTTTTGCTTACTACTATCTTTAGCCTTATAAGACTCTTGTGTTGATTAACTCTGATTGGTTGAATTGAAATTTTTATTGTCCTTCTCAAGCATCTTTATTAGTTAGTAAATCTATCTCTTCATACATTTGGTTTCATCATGCCCAATTTTATGATAGTAGGTGCATGTGAATCCATGTTTATTATGTTTCCTACCTAAAGAGGAGGACTAATTTGATGCTTTGGACTTAACATCATATTTTTGACCCTTTCTTTACTCTTGGTCCTTCTTGTTGCGTTTATTATCCTTAATGTCGAAAACCTTCTATTTATAATGACTCACAATTAAGGCATGAAATTTAGATAAATTAAGTGTACCTATTTGAATAATATCATCTTGATCCCAAGACATGTTAGTAGTAAAATCATTCAAGGATGGAACAATCCATGTAGCTCCAATGACATTCTTAGTGTCATGGAAGGTAGAAACAAAGACATATGAGTCAAAACTTGATTTGTTAAGGATGGAAAGAATAAAATGATCATCATTTTTGTTTATGCTGCATAGTTTTGACTACAACATTAGTGATTTGAATTTTATAAATAAGTCCTATATAGTTCAAAAAATATCTAGGCTCAAATTGATGAGCTCATTCTCTATTTTGTTACCCCTCATAAGATATTGTATATTATGGTCCAAACAACATTATGATTAGTTACATATTAAATGTGAAATAATAAGTTAGGAGACATTGATATGCATAATAAACCACAAGCTTTATCACATATGTTAAACAAATTCACCTTTTCTGCATCAGGTGTTGGTTCTATTTTTGTACCCATAGTGATTCGGTGTAAGCCTTTACTCTTCAAGAGGATTTGTATTATTACTTTTCACTCAAGATATTTGGAATGTTTAAAAATAAAAACTTGATTCTGATCCATTATAATAAGTAGGTATGTGTTAAAATCATGGCACTATAAATATAAGGACATGCAACCCCTCTAAAATTATACAAGATCAATTTTACAAGGATAAAAAATAACATAAATGCATGGAAATAAAAAAACATGTAATTTTATTTAAAAATGCACTTGAAAAGGAGTGGTAGGATGAATATTATCTGAGTTTAAATTTATTACTTGAAAAATAAATCTCCACTTTATATTAATTTTTTGGGTGTGAAAAGTTTTAGACAGAAATTTCAACCCCCTTAAGTTGGTTTGACAAAGGGATAAAATCAAAATTGACCAAGGATTAAGCACCAATGATCACCAAGATATGGATTTTACCTTATTTTTTTATTAATTTGGATCAATTAAGGACCCTATCATAATATCAAAATCTAATAAAGATTGAATATTTAATGTGCTAGGTCAATGGATGGTAGATATTGGACATGCAAGCTAAAATTCAATATTTTTCAATAGGATATTTGGCATTTGACTACCATAAACTTGGATCTAGTAGCATGCTATATTAGGCAACATTCAAGGATCAAGGTTTGAATAGAAATTAATCAAAAATCTCTATCATACATAAAATAAATTGTGTATAACATATTCTTGTTATAGAATCAAAATCAATTATGAGAAAAAATAGGCATTTCCATTATCAGTGAATCATTAGAATTTAATTAACTAAATAGTTTTAGGAAAGGTACAGTTATATAGAGTCCAAAAGAAACTAAATTTTATAAAATAAGTTAGAAATATTTTCCTAAATTACCTAATATGACACCTAAGTGACACCTAAGGAAGCTAAATAACATGTTTATGTAAAAAGAATTAAATGGAAGAAAACCCTATAATAATATCTATGACTCTAAGTAATAAGTATATAAGATAAACCAATTTGTATACCCACTTTTTGAAGTGAGGAATGAATCATATGAACTAATCATCTAAAAATTAGTAGTTGAATACATCATTTTATGTAGAAAATATATAAACAAAGTAAATAGTATACTAACATGGGAAGAGTATGCCATCATTTTACTATTAAAGCATTTGAGTGTTTATGAAACATGTATCCTAAGCATAAAAATTTAATGCCAAGATATATATATATATATATATATATATATATATATATATATATATATATATATATATATATATATATATATATATATATAAGTTAGAAACACAATGGATATCTAATATATAAATTAGCATACATAAAATGAGTAATAACCATGTTTAAAGTGCATGATATGTCTCATGGCACTACAAAAAAGAACAAAAGTGTGTGATATGTGACATGATAATAAAAATCTCAACATAAAATCCTATATTTTTCCACACATCAAAAATATAGTCAAATAATCACACAAGGTTTCATGGACATGAAACACACAATAAATAACACAAACTAGAAATAAATGTCACATGAGGAGCTTAGAGCCAGACATAGTAGGAAAGAAAAAAATCATATGATTCCAAGGGCCATGCACAATGAGAAATCAAATTCCCTACACCCAATGGAAAATTATAATATTACAATCATAATGGATAATCTAATACCATACACATAATGTAAAATATATTGTCACACACACAATGGATAATCATATGCCACATAATTATCAAATTCAGATAGAGAAAAAGTAGAAACACAAATAATGCATAGAAAAATCAAGGCTAATATACACAATAAATATATGTCATTATTGCATATATAAAATTAAAATATCTAGTGAAATAATGGTATAAGTAGTATGATTTAGAATAAGTAATGTATAATAAATGTAAAGTATCTCAATCCAATCAATAGAAAAAGTCATAAAATGATTAAACTTGTGTAACGTAGCAATATGCCCTTAATAAGATAATGACCCTAGTATAGTAAGGTACCTCCTAGGTGCAATAATATCGCACATCTATGTGTCCATTTAAAATTTTGGGTTAATCATTTACCTACTTAACAAACAATCCTCATATTACACTCAATAACATACTTAAGTGCAACCTCATATCAATCCTTCCCCCAAAAGAGGAAAATATGAGTAAGTTTAAGCCTAAGGGATTCAACATTAAGGAATAATTCTATTATCATATATGCATATGAAATTCAACTATTATGAATTAGTTTTTGATATAAGATACAATAGTTTATCAATAATCATACTTTTGAATTTTGTGATGGTAGTACACTTATTCATGACTCATGGGAACATCTTATTCCCATAGCTCCAAAGATGGATCCACAACATATAAAATCATAATTTATGATCATAATACATAATATATGTGTTATTATGTCTACCACAATTGAATGACATATACATGCTCTTGATGATTATGATATTGTTTATGGATATTGTATAACACATGATCACTTTTCTAATTATAAGATTGATATAGATGTTTATCTCCACTCACGACATATAATTTTCATTTTCATAGACCTATAAATGATATGCACATATCCCATTGACGAAATCATTGGTTAACATTATATAACATTTTAAAAAACCTAGATAATAAAAATACATAAAAATATTTTAAAAATAAAAAATCAGGACCCATGTATGATATGCATTGCTTGCCTTATTCTTTATCATATATAAGTACCCAATTGAATATAAAAATGGATATAAGTACCACATACTAAATTAGTGTGGAGAAAATGATTCCAAACCATGCCCCTACTAAATATTTAAATTGTGAATGTGTGGAATCTATGCCCATAAGACATGCCTCCACTATCTATGTATGTATAACATTGAAGCAAAACACACTTCTAAAACATGACCCCACTAAATCTTTAAACTATGAATGTGTGGAATCCATGCCCATATGACATGCCCATACTAAATCTAAAAATGTGCAAAGTGTGTACAATATGCCTCTATGACATGCCCCCAATAATATTACACCCCTTTTAGGTGATGGAAATATCAGAACTAGTAGTTACTTCACCTCAAAAGGATAGGACAATTGTACAATATATGAATTTAGCCATATAAAATATAGAAGGAATGTCTCTAGGTAGATATAACATTGAAGCACATAGAACCTATGTGATCATATGAATGTGTAAGATTCATGATAAATATGATGGGAGTATATATATAGTAACAATAAAATCTCAACAATCAAACAAGCACACACATAAGATCACTAAAAATAAATAAAAAAGAAGTGGTCTTAAGAGACCAAAAACAAGGGGAATGTTTGAAAACCACACAACATAAGTGACATGACTTATTCAAATGTCCACAAAGGAAACTATGAAATATTCAAATGTCCATAAATAAATAATGAAATATGTAAACGTCAATGAAAGAATACATAGGCATGGGGGATATAATGAAAGTTATATATTCAAAAGTTTGAACAAGGAATAGAATATCAATGAAAGACACTGAAGGAAGTGCATAAAGGAAATAATAAGCAACCAATATAAATATGTCATATTATCTCATGGAGCAAATGTGTTAGGAAAAAAAGAGAATTATATAACATATCAAGTACCCTATATAAGATATAATCAAGGATAAAGGCATGTGTAAGAACAAATGTAAGCTCAAACATGATAATTTAAAGTGATCATACAATCATATCACTTATGTGTATCAAGATAAAATAAGTGGATGCCCCCAATGTCTACATGACATGAGTAGAGATAAATCCTAACATCCAAAAATTGAAATATATCATGTATCTATGTATGCATGTATCACACTCAAGTAGAAATATGACACACATGTGTGTATACATAAGTAACTGATTATGCCATCCATCAACATGGAACTAACACATAAATACCAAGTATCTAATAGAACATGTAGGTACTAAAAATATAATTTTGATTTTTAATTTTTTTTGAATTTTTAGTATTTATGTAATATTCAAAACTAGAAATTCCACCCTATGATCTCATCCACTTGATGAGAATTTTTATGGAGTGGTATTTATGATATTTTGAACGATATGTTTCATATGCATGCATAATAAAATCAAAAGTGTATCATGATATTTTAGTGAGTTGGTACTTGGTATCATTGGTTTAAATTTGGGTAAGTGCACAAATTTGGGGGATAAAAAGGGGCCTAACCATAGACACATTTTTCTTGAAAATTTGAGAAAATTGAAATTTTGTAGATAATTTGATATGGTTACACTCAAAATTCTAAGATGGTGTATTAACATGAATAGTATAATTGTGAGTTTAGTTTCCAAAAAAATATTTCTTAAAAAACAAATGGTTATGTATAAGCAAGTCAAACATCTAAAAATTGAATATGAACTCTTGTTTTATAGGAAAACAATGTAAATAGCTAGTTGTGTGCCCCCTCATTTTTTTAGTATCATTTAATATTGTTTAAAAACATTTGGTGAAGATTTAGATAAGATCATCTACTTTGTAACCTATATTTTTAAATAATTTTTCAATGAATATATATTTTTTATTAATGTTTCAAGTAAATACATCCTGAAAAAATTACAAAGAAATGGATAGCTAGTTGTATGCATCCCCCCTCCCCCCAACTACCTCAAAAAAATATGAAATCTAATTTTTTTAATACATGTAGAATTAGTCCTAGTTTTTAATGAGATAATGTTTATTTGTATTTTAATCAATAAGATAAAAGATACACAAAAATATATAGGCACATATATTTTTATCATTTAGTGGCCTAAAAATATTATATCTAGAAATCCACATAGATTGAAATCTTAAAATAATCCAAAAATCATAAAAATAATCTAGTTAGAAAGTGAAGAGCATGCTCCTCATTTTCATAATAATTTTATGAATTTTCTTGTTGAAATTCATAGTGTATTTGGTGGTGGAAGTTGAATTTTGTTTTCTCTCATCAAAAATCTCAAATTTAACTCTGTGTTGATAGGTCCAAGCCATTTCTGATCCAAAAGACTTAGGTTTGAATCCAAACTAGAAATAACTTTTACGTGTTACATTATCATAGTATCATGGAGTGATTAAGAATTAAGTTCAATTTATTTTCATCATCTTTATAGATTCATCCTTATATAACAACTAAATTTGATCTCACATTATGCTATCTACATAAGAGGATTTGCCAACACATTGGAATTAATGGAAGTACTATAACAAATGTATATTATGAATTTAATTATTGTAAAAAGGCTATTTTGTTTGTATAAAAATAGTTGATAAGTAAATACTATTGAAGAATTTTGGTACAATATTTCTCCATAGAGTGAGTGCCACTTATAGAAAATAAGACATGAAAATAATATCATTTGTTTGAAAATTTATGTACAGATATTAATTGGGTAGACCATCTAAATTTTAGGACCAAAATTGATAGTCTTTTATACCATAAAATGATATCCAAATAAAGATTCACTGCTTTCACTCATATGTTACCCATACTTTTAAATATTAGTATGAAATGTGGAGGATTTACCATAGAAAAATTGATCAAAGTCAAATTGAAAGAGTATTTATCTCTATGTTATAAAAGCATCTCCATGCTAAGATATTGGTTCCTTGAGATGGCATTCTTGATAATTTGGTACTGATCCACTCAGTTTTTTTGTGATCATTCAAGTGATGATTGTGATACATAGGTTTAGATGAATGTCCAACTCTTTATTTTGTTACTTTAGTTTCCTATCTCAAGTGTTCAAATCCTCTTGCGTAGCTAACACAATGTGGGATCAAATTTGTACACTATGTCTTAAATTTAAATCATGTATCAATATAGTTTTTAGCTTTCTTATGATTAAATGAACATCATGTATAAAGTAAGGTCATGTTAATCAACCATTTGGTTTACCCTTGTAACTATTTTATAAATAAATAGATCTAAGTCAAAATTCATAACATCTATGCATAAACATTGCAAATAAACCTAATCAAACTTTTAAAAAAAAAAGATTATATGCATACTTCTTTTTTAGTTGAAATAAATTACAATGGAGGGGTTTAGAGGAATATCAAGTTTCATACCAATTGATAAATACTCATGGATGGAGATTAGATAATTTATAACAAGTATAAATAAAAAGGTTAGGTAAATCAAAAAAATCTAAGGAAAAAAAATATTGCTCTAAGAACCATACAAGGAATTTGGAAAAATTATGACCATTCATAAATCCATGAGGCCAAACATGACCAGAAAAAAATGATGAAAAATGTTTTGACAACTTTGTTTGTCTAGTCAAGGGTCCAAAAACATCAATAAAATTTATAAAAAGTTATGAAAACTATGGGAAACTAATCTCCCCAAAAACACTAATAATGAAACTAAACCTATAAATGGATAAGGAAAATGGTCATTTTGGGGCTTGTGTTTTTTAAGCAACAACTACTTACAAAGTCTCTTTACACATCATAATATTTCAATTAATGAACCAATTATAAATAATACATGAGAGCTAATCCAATGATGATAGAGTGTACTTTATATGACTTTTCATGTTATAATGAATGCTTTTTTCCCCAATTAATTCTTCACATTTCTTTAAAATATTGAATCACTACTCTAACTGCTTGAATTGATTGATTTCACACATTTATTATATATCTCTTCAATGTCCTATATGATAATATATTTATTATATTTATAAAATTATAAAATTAAAATTAGGACTCAATTAGTATTCAACAAGAAAGAAAGTGAACAAATAAAGATCACACAACACAAGAGGCCCAATATAAGGGTCAAAAGGGACCACTGCCAGAATCATACATGATACACTTCTGGGACCAAAACCACAGAATGTACATTTTTGAATAAAATATTATAAATCTAAGGAAACATAAGGGAACGAGAGAAGAAAGAGAGAGTTAATTAGGGGTAAAATGACATGAGACAAAAAAACATAGAGATAAATTGCTATAATAAGATCCTAATTTGGACCATTGCTCGATAAACATACTAGTACCCTTGAATACTTCAACTTTTAACTACCAATAAATACATCAATGACAAAATTAAGCATCTACATTAACAAATATGTTTTTAAGGTTATCTTTATCAATTGGATTAATGTTTTGGGAATGTAATTAGGATAGGCACCAATAAGTACAAAGTAATAAAAGAATAAATAGGATGTAGATGGGAGGGAGGAGAATAAATTGAAATTCTCATCTAGGATGGTGAAGGAAAAAAGGATGTTCAATGGATAATAGTACTTGGGTTATGGTGATTAATAGATCCATGTGATAAATGACCAAGGGTAATAAATAGGTTTTAAATGAGAAGGGATGGGACTAAATTCAAAAACCTACTTGGGAAGGTGAAGGGCACATGAAAAACAAATGGATAATATTGCTTAGGATATAGTGAGAAATGGGATTGCATGTGATAAATTACAAAGAATAATAAAGAGAACATAGATGGGAGGTGGGAGACTATTTAGTTAAAACCATGTTTTGGAAGGTGAAGGGAACATAGATGACCTATAGCTAATAGTGCATGGGTATGTTGAAGAGTAGGCCCATTCATATAATGTACTCATTTATAACCCAAGTGTACTTATAAGGGTCTATGATATTGTCTGAAATAAGTAGCCATGGTAGGTGGTACACTACATACTTTCCAAATCATGTAGTGTTTAATTAATCACAATATAAGTTAAAAACCATAGGATTTTATCCAATTCTTTCTTAGATATGTCTTAGAATGAAACATTGTCACTGTAAATATTTTGTATACAAGAAAGAGATAGTATGCATAAATGACTGGAAACCTATACTAGTATTACTGAGGGATGAATTGGCCTGATTGTATCACTTCACAAGTGAGCAAGAGGATGATATCAAGCAACATGTTCTCTAATAATAATTTTTTGAGAAGAAACTATTATATTTATTATGATATAAGAGATTGATTTAATGATAACATCTTGGCTTTCATTTGACCCTATTAGTAGATTATTACAACCCTACACCCTAATTTTATCACAAATGCAACCATGAAGGTAATTAGGGCCAAGTTTAACTCATTTAACATAGTTGTGAGTCAAGGATGTGATTTGGGGATAAATTAGCCCATATTTTTTGACATATTGAGCTAATTAGTTAATTATTGGAATTAGTGATGCAAGATGGATGAAATTGAACCCCATGGATCTAATTTAACCTATATAACATATAATTTAGGGGTTCAATCAACCCTAATATCATAAAAATAAATAAAATAGTCCACCAATTCAATCATGAAGGAAATTGGGGCCTATTTAATCTCCTTCAACCTAACTACAATATCATGATGTGTTTTGAAGATAAATTAGGTTTGATTCTATCATGAATTCATCCAATTAGTCAATTGGTGCAATTAGGGATGTGGTTTGGGAAAATTTGAGCTATGTGAACCTATTTTATGGGTTAATTGACCTTTTTAGGATGTATCATATGGCTTAATTCACCCTAATTTTATTTAAAATACAAAGATGAATTTAATTGGGGCTAATATGAACACC
>JARHVA010004656.1:1307500-1315000 GCA_037957365.1 Torreya grandis
AAAAGTAAGAATCGATAATAATGATTAGGTTATTATATGAGGTAAAACATCATATCTATGAGGTCACAATATAAACATATGATTGGTGTAAGCTCAGAATAGACTGTGAATACAAAACTGAAGGCACAATTATCCATTTTTAGAGTCAACTTCATTCACTCAAATTTAGAAATAGTAGAGACTTTTCTCCATTTGTTTGTAACCACAATGGCTTTGATCCAAGCATTGGGTGAGCAAGTGATAGATGCCTCACTTATACCCATAGTCTTGTGAGAACTACCACCTTCCTACCTAATATTCATGACTAATTTTAATTTCATAGAATATAAACCATCTTTTGATAAGTTTTTCAATATGTTATAATAGAAAGAGTCTATGCATATAAAATAATAAGAATGAGAATAACATACTCTTGCCTATCATCAACAAAAAGGGAATAAAAATGTAAAGTCTTCTAAACCAAAGTAAGGTCATCCACACAATTCTCAAGGGAATAAACCATGAATATTTTTTCTCATTTGTGGAAATAAAATCCTTGACTTGAAATAATGTTGGCATAACTAATTTACTCATAGTTCTTCAAAAAATAAGAAGCCCAGTACGGACAATCATCATATCCAAAAAAAGGATAAATAAAAGAGAAAGTTAGTTGGATGAAGAAATCACACAAAAAATGGAACATTACCACACATGAAGATACCCACTCTAATGAGGACTTTGTATATGTTATTCATTATCATGAAGAATCAAAATCACAAAGCTCTATCTAGTATGTCAAATCAGGTACAACTCAACACATGACTGGAAACTAAGATTGGCTCTATATGATGAATAGGCTTCTCTAAAAATTAAAGTCTCTTTGGGTGATGATTCATCCTATAATGTTGAAATCATTGGGAATATCTCCTTAACACCTAGATAAAATTCTTTCAATATTTTTTATGTCCTCTATATTCTTGGACTCTCTATTAGTTTGTTACTTGATTACAACATCAAGGTTAATTTTGATAGCAAACATGGTAAAACAATAAGTCAAATTGCTTGAAATTTTATGCATAATCCTTAAGAGTTGAGAATGTGTTCCAACATGGTTTTTTTCAATCAAATAATTATGTACTTATAGATAAGGATTCAGACTCAGCTAATTAATGGCATTGTAGCTATGGTCATGTTAGTTATAGATACCTAAATCACTAAACCATCATAACATGGCCTATCGACTTCCTCAGTTGAATAAAAATATATACCTTTAACCTGGTTATCTTACCAAAAATATTAACTTCTTTTCATCAAATTTCCTTAAGACCACCTGGAAATATAGATATATGTATACTGATCTATGTGGACCAATGAGATCTAGTCACTATGGTTTTTAGTATTTTATGCTCTTTTTTATAACTACTAATGAAATTTTTTGGGTATACTATATAAAGACTAAATACCAAGCCTTCAGTAATTTTAAAGAATTTAAATTAATGGTGGAAAATAAAACTAGTCATACAATTAAGGTTCTCCACTCAGAGTATGGGGTAGAATACACCAATAAGGCAATTTATTATTATTTGAAAGAACATGGAATTCATCGATAGATGAATCCACCATACACTCTATAGTATAATGGTGTTGTATAATTGTAGAATTGTACTATCAAATAAATGGTATGATGCATGATTGAGGATTTAGGATTGGCAGTCATATTGGGCAGAAGTAGTGAAAATGATAGTTTATTTGTTAAACATGTCACCTAGTGAAATGCTTGATAAAATGCTTGATAATGGATCTTCAAAACTAAATAAAAATTAGATGGTAGTATTGACTTGCATAAAGCAAGACTCATGGAAAAAGGGTATGTACAAAAATAAGGCATAGATTATGAAGAGACATTTTCTCAAACATCCAATATCTAGATTATCAAAATCATATTTTCTTTGGATACATAGTTTGGATGGAGGATTGACCAAAGGGATGTAAATCGTGCCTTTCTTAATGGGGATCTATAAGATTAATTTTACATGATATAACCAAAATGTTTTGTCTCACCTAGTAATGAAGGAAAAATATGTAAACTCATCAATTTTTCGTATGTTCTATAACAAGCTCCCTGATCCTAGTACACAAAAATTGATGAACATCTAATTCAACATGGATTGTAAAATAATCCCTATTATCCAAATCTATACCTAAAATACCAAGGGTGGAGGTTGTTATTTTTATTGTTCATGTTGATGATCTAGTCATCACTAGTATTTTAGTGAAGATTATTGATGCAACCAATAAAGATCTCAACTAATCATTTGACATGATAGATCTTGATCTTCTACACTATTGTCTTAGACTAGAAGTATGGAAAAAAAACACCATATATGTGTGTCCCATATGAAATATTCCAAAAAAAATCTCAATAAAATTTGGATGATGGAGAGCAATCCAATTTATACACATATGGAGACAAGACTTTAGTTGTCTCATATAGATCCATCACTGTAAGTGAATAAAATTATCTATTAGTAATTGATTGGGAGTCTTATTTAATTAACATATAATAGGCCAAAGATAAATTATTTTGTCATATATCTCTCATAGTTAATATAAGAGATGAAGATTTCAAGCGGGAAAGTAGCAAAGTGAATATTGAGATATATCAACAGTATAATGGACTTTGGCCTAGAGTATAAAAGTAATGATAATTTATTCTTATTATGATATTCAAACTTAGATGATGTATGAAGTATTAATGATATAAAATACACTTTTTTATGCATTATTTTTGGGATTTGGTCCTCTATCGTGGGGGTGAAATAAATAAAACTTTTGTCTACATCTTCCATTGAAGTAAAATATTGTGTTATAGGAGTATCTGTCTATGAAGCAATATGGTTACATCATATAATGGAAGGTTTGGTAGTACCAATCTAATAAATATACCATTGTATACTATTACAATGAGGTTTTTCTCAATCTTATTCATAATCTAGTGTTTTATTAATTCACAAATCACATTGAGGTGCAAATACATTTCATCTACAAAATGTACAACACTACATCTAGCTCCAATATTTCTTGATAGAAGAATAATGTGATGATGTATTCACCATGTCACTTAAATGAAACAAATTTGAGGCATTTAGAGAATTTATCTCATGTTAACTTCAATATATGTTGAATTAAGGGGTGGAATGTTAGGTTGAAATAAATGGCATCATAGATGATTATTGTTATTTTCTTACTCCCATGACTTTTATTTCATGTTTATTATTTGTGCAACAAAATATTTTCTAGGATATAGTTGTGTTATTTTTATGTACCTATATTATCCCATCTAATTTTATTATTTTAGGTGAATACATTGTTCATTAAAGTTTTCATTTAGGGACTAAATTACCTCTTGCTTCTTGACACATTTACCTAGTTAATCTATTGTTACAATGATGGATGGAAGTTCAATGAAAATGTACCATATGAGCCTAATTTTGACTAAATGTAATTAATTTTAGGATTAATTCACACTAATATCATGATAAAATAAAGTAAAAAATCCACCAATGCAGTCAAAAAAATAAATATGGGCCAATTTAAGCCCCTTAAAACTTATTAGATAAGAGCATGAGTTGATTCGGGGATAAATTAGTCATAGATTGATCCAATTAGTCATTTGGTGAAATTAGAGAGATAATTTGGGAAATGAGTATAGATAATGTGTATACTTTATAATATAACATGTACACGTTATTGTCTCTAGACAAAAAATCATTATCTAATGTTTATTTTTGTCTAGTATTTCCAGAATTAGGACCCCACAATAATTCTCTGCATTATTTTGTGTTTTCCACGGTGAATAATAGAGGAGTAAAATTGTTAATTTTGTCCCACACTATCCCTAATTATCCAAATGTCATATAATAATGAAATTTAAAATAATGAATCAAATAACGATGATGAATATTTACATACAAGTCCAAATTATGTTGCAAGTCCACATTTAAAGTATATATAATTTTTATTTTATTGATGATTATTTACCCCTATCAATGAAGACAATTTCACATAAACACATAATGATGAAAGTAACAATGAATAAAATTTCATCCAATAAATAAATGATGAAACTAACAATGAAGAAACTAGTATTAAACATAATGATTTTGAAACACCCTCTCAACAAATTCCACTATTAAAAAAACCTATGAGGATTATACATATCAAATTCAACTACTTAGTTGATGTTGATGAAAACGTTTTAAAACCAATAAATAAAAAAATATCCGACCTCCATTCAAGAAGATTTTATAAAAAGAATTGGGATAATTTATTTGATAAATTACATCTTGATAGTAAAAATCATCGTGTGTTTATTTCCTTGATAAAATTGTTTAAGATGAGACTTACAATGTATAACCTAAAACTAATAAAATCTAATATATATGATGAAAACAATGAAATTTTTAAAAACCTACATGATGTATATAATATTATAGGCCCAAAATATCCCAACAAACATTGTAATTATGTCTGATGTATAACTACAATTTGTTCAATAAGTGGTGAAACAAGGAAAAAAGGATTGATTTCAAAAACTAGTTGAGCACTAGACATAAAGACAAAAACATTAATGAAATCAATCAAAATATTACAAATACTTAATGATGTTAATACCACTAAGCTATGGGCATTCTTTAGTACATTTCTAAGTAAGGACAAGGCTATAGCCAATGCTATCAAATATTTACTTTTACAATTTTGAAAAGATAATACAAGAGTTTCACCTAATAAAAGAGATGTATTGAAATGAATATTTGGATCTCATAACCTTGAACCACATCTAAAAAATTTCTTGGATATAAGCCAAAAATTATTGTATTATAAGTTTTTGGAAAAATATCAACAATTTTTTATTAGTTAAAGATATTAGGAGATGGCCAAACCATTTTATGAAAAAATAATTAATGCATGCACCACTTGTTATTGTAGGTAACATGTTAAATTTTAAATTCACTATGATATTTCTCACCATATATGTTATTATTTTCATATTAACAACATATTTTAGGACTGTGGTAGAGAATTTTTACCAAAATTATCCAGGGAATTTATTTCAACTATTTTTTTGAAATACTAGATGGACAATTATTTTATAAAAAAGCATTTTTGGATGGAAATTGTAACTATTTTTTTGTGGATTTACTAAAATTAAAAAAATGTATCCATGAGGAGGGTAAAAGTGCAATTGGATAGGAATAAGTTAGTTTGAGTAAATACAAATTTGTGGCTTATCAAGTAAAAGAAGGCAAAGAATTTAAAATGTGTGAGTATGTTTCAAATCAGATACCTATTTGAGAATTTATAGTCAAGTTCAAGAAGGAAATTATTTATGAGTATATAAGGAACACACATAAGGATATATTATTGTATGAACATTTCAAGCTAAGAAAGGACATATTCCCACTTGGTTTTATTATTTTAGTAGTTGACTTTGCTAATAATTACACATTCAAACCATAAACGGAAGTTTAGTCATAGTATTACAACTCAATATCAGTTTCCATATTTGTGCATATAGAATTCAAGCATGAATCTAATAGTACAAATCAAGATGGAAATATATTAAGGGAATACCATTTCTATGTTAGTGATGATCGATCACATTTTACTAATTACATGCAAAGTTGTTTTGAGATATTTTATGGATAGTTGATTGAAAGGAACATTACTTTAATTAGATTTACATTTTTTCAGACAATTGCACATCATAATTTATGAATGTACAAATTTTTTAATCATTGAGCAGGATGCATTTTACAACTGGCATAGAACATATTTCAATTTTAATGAAGGGTGGACATGGGAAAATTGAGCATGATTGTGTTTTATCATGTGTAAAAAGAGTCAATGCAATAAATGATTTAATGGTTTAATATGGTGTTCTTTTGATTGATGCACCAACTATTATTAAGTGTTGTAATCAGAAAATTTGCATATGGTTCTCAAGAAAATTTTATTGGTCATAGATATTTATGGTTGATGGAGGAAAAAAAACATGGAAAAATATGAGGATTGTATGATTTGTAAAGGGATCAAGTCAGCACCACTCATTTTGAATCTCAAATGCAAGCTCTTAAACTATTCATATGAGATACTTGGAATGCTTTGATTTAGGATGGATAAACTATATTTGGAATAAATATGAGTTAAATGAATGGGTGGATGAATGGAGGTACAAACCTATAATTACAATCGACACATATCAGGTTCAACTAACATTATCAGTTATAGATATGACATCATCATATGACTTTGACCATATATCTGATTTATTACAACTAGGGAGAAGATTAATCAATATGTAATATTTATTCCCATTATCTATCTTCAAAACATAATTAAAAAATTTATTTTGTGATATAGGGCATGTTTTTTATAGTTATTGTTGATTAGGATAATGAAAATTGAATACATTACTACTTATATTAGTGTGAAGAGGAAAACCAAATTGACTTCCCTAGTCATAGATGGAGAAAACATTGACTATCCCACTTAGTCTGTGGTTGTCAATTGAACATGGCTTTGATGGTATCATATAAAAAATTTAGATGTAGGGTTGTTTGAAAAATTTGAGACACATAGGAAGATCCCAAACTATTAAAATTTGGTTCTTGTAACAAATATTCAATTTCCCAAAAATTATGGGACCCCATTAAACAATAATATATGGAAAGTTCATGAGTTAGACCATGAAACTATTCTTACTACTATTAACATTAGAGTAGATCTGAGTGGTTCGTTGGATTTAAATTACAAGGTATGTTGTCTTTTTAAATGTATGTGTATCTAATTTTAATAAATTTTATTGGTTTTTTAGGTAGTACATATAAATTATATTTTTAATTATTTACTATAATTTTTTTGTAGGTTAGTGGTGTCAAATAAGCTTCCACCCTCACACAATTGTCACTGTTAGTAAATAATTTCATATTCCTCAAGATAAGATAAGATTAATGTAAATACTCAATTATTATAGAGAGGAATTTAAAATGCATGTGATGGGTCTTCTATTTTGTGCCAATGACTTAGAATTTCCATTTTATGCATCCCTGAAGTTATGCTACAACTACATTCTTCTTATATTGGGAAGGGCATTCTTGAGGATGGAATGCATGTTAGATCTACTGATCGGTCATGATCAGAGGAAAAAAATCTAGTACTTGGCATTATACATGACCTCAAACATGTTTTTAGTGCTAGTTTCAAGCCACAAAACACTTGAGATGGAGTTCTCCAAGTATCATTTCAACTTAGACAATATTTATTGTCAATATTTCCACACTCCTAAACACTAGAGAAAAAAATATTTAGGTGGATTTGGAGGTAAAAGTCATGGGATAGTGTGTCATTTTCCTATCAATATTTTTTTAAGTGATGTATTTTCATCCAGAGGTCCCATAGGTATATATTCTAGTTCGAGGATAAACACATTTCTCTTCACTATAAAAACATTACATTTAA
>JARHVA010004656.1:1320000-1392500 GCA_037957365.1 Torreya grandis
ATCCATGAATATTATTGAAAATTTATTCATTTGAAATTAATTCTTTAATTCTACATCACCCTATGAAACAATGAGTGGAGTGGTATCCACATGTCATTAATGGAATAAATATAAGGTTTAATCCCTCCCAGACCTCATTAATTCCCCATTCATCCAAATATTAATGAGTATATTTATGGCTTGAGCTTCCAAAATTTAATTGATTCATGGCCACGCATCTTGATCTCAAGATGGATGGTCATGGTTGATAATGATCATTTCAAAAATGATATAAATAAGAGGGAAAATACCATCATTTTTAAGATTCATTCATGCAAAATTATTATGTATAATTTGCAATATAAAAACTTCAAAAATTTGCAAACATTGATCAAATTCATGATCCTAATCCATTATTTCATTGATAAATGATGGAGAAGCTTTTTAATCATCATTGATAAAGACTTGGAGCATCAAATCTTGGCAAAATCATGCTTATTGGCCATTCTTGGAAGGAGGGATGCTCTTGGGCAAGTTTGATGGTATTATTTATTCTTTCAATAGCTTTGATAATTCATTTTTAAAATTCCATGGTGGAGTATGCTTAGTATGTTATGTCCTTTATGCATATTTGTGTTTTTCTCTACAAACGCATGGACTGACTTACTTCGGATTCCTACTCTACATTTTGGCATGCTTGGTGGGACCCTATATCCCATAAAAATCAGGAGAATAATATATAAATCTTAGATATTCTAATGAATGATTAAAATTCTTTAAAATTCATGTTTTATCTTCTTTTTTGACATATTTTGGTTTTTTAAGTGACACATGATTTACTCAAATATCATTGTCAATTTTATTTAACCAATCTAGATCCCCCATAACCAACATAAATTACTATGTGAAGAATAAATCATAGAAAAAAAATAAGATTAATGGGTTTTTATTCAAGTTTATATTTTTTACTATGCCTTTTAAAAACATGCATACTCTCTGCTTGAATGTTTTCCTATAGGATACAGAGATATTTTTGGTTTTTTCACTTAATTTTATAACAATGTTTTTGTGGAAAAAAATATATTATATTTTCTTATGTTTTAAAAGGAACCAACATCAATTTTTGTCGACCAACATCGAGTTCTCTATGAACTGACTGACACCAATTTCTATGAACCAACATCGATCGCTACATGGACCAACATTAGTCTCTTAGACATAAAAATAGAGACTCGAGATCTTGTTTTCAAATGTTATTTTATCATTTATGTTTGGGATATAGGCAGGAATAAATCCTCCAAAAAATTTAGGGTAAAAGCTAGAAAAAGGTAAATGTTTTGAAGTGGTTATGTCATGAACTTTTGTGTTTGGTGCATTAAAAGGAGCTTAGTTGTTCTTATGCTTAGATATTTTTGAAACTTTTCACAAGTTTTTAAACTAAGGTGAAGGGGCCAAATTTCATAAACATGTCACTTTGATTTAATAAAATAAATACTCACACATAGATAAATACTCTTAAGAGTGTTTATTTTATGCTTGCTCTTTCAAAGTTGTTGATTTTATCAAAATAATTGATGCATGTATGCTCCCCCCCCCCCCCCATCCCATTTAGGGAACTTAGGTGACCAAAATCACTCTTTATTTACCTTGATTTATTTTAGTCCAAAAAGTGTGAAAATAATGTCAATAAGGCCCTCCCCAAATCTATATAATTTGGGTGATCCAAACATGACCCTAAAATCTTTTCACTTATCTTTTATTTATGAATTTTGGCTTATGAGTGGGAGTTTATATCCTCCTCATGGGTTCTCTAGGGAATATTTGACTTATAAATTCATCTCAAAACATAGTTTCAACCCCAATCTATGGTGGATTATACAAATTGAGCTCGACATATTAGGATGCTTGTTTGAGTAGTTAAACATGATGAATTAATAAGATACTTCCTCAAACCATAGGGACAACTCAACTATCACACTACATTGAGAAAGTAATAGATGTAGTGGTTTTGAAAAGGATAAGACTTTTTCACAAGCTAATTGATATAGATCCAAATGATGTGATCATCTCTTGTGTTATCCACAATTTGGACCATCTAAAAATGCATGAAAATTTAGTTTTAGAACAACCACACTTGACATGGACATACTATTGATGACGGGTTAGTAGAATGAATTTCTACCACTATACAATCTCTTAAGAGAAGGGGGTGTAAACACCCAACTTATTCATGCACTTTTATTTTTGTATTAACACTTAACATCCTCTCAAGAACATGTATATAGATGGAATTTGATAGTACCATATAACCTTATCAATTTTAAGACTTTTGATGTTACACTTAGGTATATTTTACCATTTTATCCTTTACTTGTTTAGTCTTTTTGAGTCTACAACTATCTAAAAACCAAAACACTTCATAAAACTAAACATTTTAGTTATACATCATTCTCTATAAACAAAGAGGCGTTACACTGACCAAATCAAAAACACTTTTTAATTTATTTAAATCATCATTTAAAACATTATATTTTTATTTTATAAATAATTTTTTTATGTTACCCATTCAATTCTAGACCATTTTCCCACTATTCAAAATCTCAAAGTCCTTAATTTTTATTCTAAATTAAAAATCTAACCTTTCTGAGTTCTAAGACAATGTGTTATCAACTTTTCATTTACACTTTCTTGAAGTAAACTTGGGTATGGTTTATTATTTGGATTGAAGGACATTATCTACACTCATCAGCATTTTTATTTTCATTTTGAACTTAAGTTATCTTGTATTCACTCAAACTCTAAGTTCTTGTACCTTTTTGTATCCTATTACCATGTGGCAATGTTGTGCAGTTTTATCTTTATACTTAGGAATTATTTTGTTAATTCATATTTTGAGATTTTTAGTTCTCATTGTTATCTTCCTAATTAAAAAGACCCTCTTATAGTTTTCTAGTCACAACTCAATGTATTTGTATCTAGATTTTATGGCATTGATGTATCCTTGACCTAGGTTTGTTATGCTAGCTCTCACTTTAGGTTTTGAATTTATCATACCCTCTTCTAATTTAATGATTTTAACTCACCAAATTTGACTAAAATCTTAACCATTTCATCCAATTGTGTGGTACTCTCCCACTTCTTTATATAGTCTCATTTTACCTTGTCACTTTTTTGGAAAAATCAAAACACACATTTTTGATGTTTCAATTTTTTTTTTTAACAATTTAAAGAATGTAGAGAACAATCTTCTAAATATGAGACAAAGGTATACTCATAGTGGGGTGTCTCACAACCCTAGTTATGAGGAAGAGCATTTATATGATGCAAAGGATAACTATGTGGTGTTTGAAGATATTGAAATAAATTTAGGATTTGAATAAGACTATTTTGAACATTAACCCTTAGAAGACAAAGATGAATCCCTCTTAATGTTGATTGAGTCATGCACTAGGTTGCCATCAGATATATTTATATAAAAACTATACATATTGGTTACTTTATAAAAGAGTAACAATGAGAATAATACATTATTAATATTTCAAAATCCAATATTGCATCTTCTATAAAAGGAAAGGAGTCAATCATAGAGTCAAAATATAATGATCAATATCTTGATTCCAAGATTGAGAAATAAGTTTATGATAGGTAGAACAAATTATCTATAATTAATTAAATTTTTGGATTCTACTTCAATACACAACAATGCTTCTAAATGATGATAAAATGTAGTATAATAAATGTATCATACGCTAGTTGAGAACACATCTGCTATAGATCATGTCATCTAAATTGAAAAAAATAATCCTAAGAGGTCTCACAACATGATTTTCTAGACATGGAACATACATTATTCAATCACCAAGAGACTCTTATCCCTTCGCAACACCAAGGGACTAATAACATAAAATATATTAAGGGTATTGTTCAATACACTTTGGCAAGTTCCTCTCCACCAATGAATACTTTGGTAAATCAGCCATAGACTCACCAAAATATAAATAACACTTATAATTCATGATGACAAATTTACAAGAATGTTTATGAACTTAAGAATTAGTGACTCACTTGCTTGACTCAAGGAGTAAACCAAAACAAAGTTGTAGATCATAGGGTTTATATCCCTAACAAAAGAATGCAACAAAGGCACATATCACCCCAGCAAAATTATATTCCACCTACAAATACACCAAACATGCAAGAATGGAATTCCATGAAATAAATCATGTCAAGATTGGAGATGGGAATCCATGTAAAGAAATATAAGTTATATGATATGTGTCTATATCTATTCAACTTAAGTATTCTCCAAGACCCCTTGGACCCAAATTTGAAAAATATAAAGGTAAGGGTGACCTTTGGGAACATATCTAACCAATTTTTGTATTATTCCAAGAGGTAGTCTATAGTAAAATTTACTTGCTTTACTTGTTTCCACGTAGTTTAGTGGGACAAGCTTTAGACTATCTATTCAAGTTACCTAAGGGATCGGTGGAAAATTGGAATGATTTATCTATAAAATTTGTCAATCATTTCTCTTACAATATTGAACATGACTTAACTATGGTTGACTTAAGAAAATCCAAAAAATAAGATTGATAAATCTTTATAGCATAACTACAATGGTGAAGAGCATTAGCTAGATGCTTTCAACACAAGTTTTTGGAAAAATAGATAGCTAATATATTTACATAAAACCTACACCCTCAAGTGGATCATAATATACAACTACATTACATAAACACATATGAGGATATAATAGACAAGGGTGTTAATATTAAGAAGGCATTTATCACTAAAGGCCTTGTTAATATTTATTCACATGATTAAACATCCAATTAGACCCAATCACCTATTCAAGTTATTACCATAGATAAACGTAAAGGGTTTTTAAAAAACATGGTAGGGAATGGGGTGACTAAATATAAACATGTACACATGCTGCAGGCTCCACCAATGCCACATGTGAAACTATCCCCACCTAATCCACTGACTACTTTGTAAAGGGTCTATCTACAAAGGATGTTATATAAATAGAGGGTCTTTAGTAATCTATGAGTGAGTATTGAGGCCATATTCCAAAGTCTCATAGCATCTAATCTAATTGTGTGGCCTATACCAAGGCCTTTTCATGAAGATTAACCCAAACACAATTTGTATTTAGAAGATGAGTTTTACAAATTCTATTGTGTTATTGGCCATATTTCTTATTTATGTGTTTAATTGAGACATCTCACTGAATATTTGGTTGAAAGTAGAGAGGTCTAAATAAATCTTGCCTCACAAAACACTAACCAAGTTATGGGCATTTACAAAGATCCATTTCCTAATCACTATCAATAACGAATAAGAAACAATTAGATAAAGGGTAGAATCAACATCAAATCATGTTACCACCATCAGTATCAAAGCTCATGAACTATCTCACGATTCTCTAAGTATTGGAACCCTCATTTCAGGTTTAACACCCTCCCCTTAAAAAAATTCCATGTTTGGTATAAATAATTCCATTGTGCCTCAATTTATTTGGGTTACTATCTCAACACCCCTTTATTCTAATTATAATAGCTCCTTGGTGAACTGAAATTGCACCAATGTAACTAGATGCCCATGAGTCACCATTCAAGGCCATTTTCCTTTGTCTTATAATTCTAATATCTCATTTTCACCTCTAGATTGTGCCATCACAACTAGATGGTCATGAGTCCCCCCTTAGATCTCTTCAGCCACTTTCAACACTAGACCCAATGTGAATAGTGTGCCTTTGGATCCAAAGTTGAACATTGTAATATCCAAGGCTAATATCTCTCATAATAATCTTGTAAATCCATATTATATCTTAGACCCACTAAGTAAAAACCATACACAAATTTCTATTCTAGATATTTTTCATATGTCTAACATCCACATAACTATTTTGAATGACTTTCTTCACCAATCCACTATTCCATATGACATTAACCTTGAATGATTTTAATCACTTATAGGAAATTTATCTACACTTCAATAGGTTACATTTTATCAAAGAGACATGTCAACTCTTGTTCCTACCTATAGCAACCCCTTTTATATTCAGGTCATTATTGAAATCCATAAAATCAAGCAGGTTCTTATAGATAATGGTTGAGGGCTGAGCATAGTGTCCCTCAAGATAGTACAATGATTAGGTTATATTTTAAATGACATAGACAAATATAAAATTACCATCAAGGCATATGAAAATTCTAAAATAGAATCTTTTGGTATTATTTATTTGTCGATCATTATTGGGTTTGTGTCCCATCATACCTTGTAACATATTATGGATATTGATTTACCATATAACATACTTCTTGGTCATACTTAGATCCATGAAATATTTTACATCTATTCCAATTTACATTAACTCCTTAGGCTCCCCCATTATGGGAATTAAATTCACCATTCCTATTGATCTACAACCTTACCAGTATTGCAAACACCTAGAGGCTAAATTTTGTAATTATAACTATTATTCTAGTTATGAATTTATCATGAAGAATAATAAGGAAATAATTTTATATCTACCCAAATATATTTATATCAACCCATGTGACATTTCTTCCATTTTAACTGATCCATTTCCTGTGACCCTTACACAACAAGTCACTATGGATGTCTAAGATATGCGTTCCATATTGTAAGGTCTCCCAAGTCTCCTAAATATTTCTAAAAACCCAAATATTCCCAAAATCCTTGAAAATCCAAGATGATTTGGAAAAATAATAAAGATACATAGAAACCACCAGTGGTATTCATACCTACTACTTCATGAAATTAGGATTGGGAAGCTTTCATTAAAGGAGACTAGTTATATTCTTATGACATCACTGATTGTTTACAAAATCTTATATATCCTATCCCTAATCAAATTATGGATAACTTTGATTATACATTAACAGGCATCGGGCCATGAGGTAAAGGAATCATTGATATATATAATTTTGGGGTGACCTCTTATATTTTGATAGTGATTCTTCTAAATTGACTAGTAATGAGACACGTAGCTCTGATGTTGTGTCATATTATAGTATTTATGATGAGCTTACTAACATAAACTTATTTGACTCTAAATTAATTTTGACTATCATGTCTCATTATTCCATTTACCTTTACCATCTCAAACTCATTGATTGGGACAAGGAAAATTATGTCATACCCCATGATGAGTTTTAAAACAAGAAATTTATTACCATGTACATGGACCTAAAAAATGGATTGCCAATTATTGATCTTAAATAAGGATTTGACTTCTCTTTGGACCATTATTGATACTTTGGAGAGAAGGCAAACTTTATTTGTCTTGAAAATGATAAAACATTAAGATTCTTGAGTGAAAACCTCATTGAGGCACTCATTGATCAGGGAAATAGTAAAGAAAAAGACAATACCTTAAGTGAAAACCTATTTCATACATTCTTGGATGGGAAAATTTTCTCATCTCCAAAGGATGTATAAGGTGTAATAGTTATTACTAGCATTACATCAAAATAACATAAAATTTTGGAGCATTTCGTTCTTGATTTTCTAGAGATATTTGTTAGTTGACCTTTAATTGAATCGATATATTTTGATTCATCTCATTATCTAGAGCTTTGGGAAGAACAAATAGAGGTTGAAGAAGAACACAAAGGTAAAAATCAAATACTACCTACTATTCTATAAGATGGTTCTACACCCCTTGTGGAAAACACTAATAAAGTGAACCTAGGAGCATATGATGATCCCAAAATTGTTCATCATGCATCATCCATCATTGACGAGGAGCATGACCACATTATCACCATTTTGAAAGATTTCATTGATATCTTTTCATGGGCTTATTCTGATATGTTAGGCTTAGACCCTAACTTGGTTTTGCATCGACTTGTTGTTCATCTAGATGTTAATCTAGTTAAACAAAAAGTAAGGAAGATGCATCCATGTATCTATGTTTTGATAAAAGTAGAACTAGATAAATTATTAGGAGTAGGATCCATTTGACCACTGGACTATTCTGAATGGATATCAAGCATAGTCCTCATAAGCAAAAATCCACAAGGTATACATATTTGTACTAATTTTAGAGATATTAATAAAGTGTAACCAAAAGATGATTTTCCTCTACCTAACAATGAAATGATTGTCAACTCTACTATTGGGTATGAGATTTTGTTCCTTATAGATGGATTTTTTTGGATATAATTAGATAAAGATAACCCAAGAAGGCTATCAAAAAAATACATTCAACACACGTTAGGGAACATTTTGTTATCAATTCATGTTATTTTTATTGAAGAATGTTGAGGCCACCTAATAGTGTGCTATGCTTTCCATCTTACATGACATGATGCATGATATTTTTAAAGACTATGTTGATGACACTCTAGCTATATCAAGAACATGTGATGGACATCTTGACATTCTATGAAGAATATTTGACAGACTTCACAAGTATAAGGTCCATACAAATCCTAAGAAGTGTGTCTTTGGCTTCATTTAAATATAATTTATTGAATTCATTATCTCACAAAGAGTGATTTAAGTGGATTCTACTAAGGTCAAGGCCATTATATAAATTCCTCCACCTCGAAATTTCAAATAACTTCGATACCTATAAGGAAAAATCTAATTAATTTATAGGTAAATTTTATAAATGGTAGATAAGTGTCACCCATTTACACATCTCTTATAGAAAGGGTCCAAATTTCAATTGGATAAGGAATGTCAATTAGCATTTAAAAAGCTCATAACATACATAGCCAACCTACTAGTTTTAAAATCATCAACACCTGGACAACCATTACTTCTTTATATTTCAACAATCAAATATGCATTATGGGCACTCTTGGACCAACATGCTGATCAAGGAAAGGAACATTCAATTTTATATTTGATCCACAAATTTTGGCTTATGAGCATAATTATATGCATATTGAGAAGGAATGTTTAGCAATGATGTTCACCTCCTAAGAGATATTACACTATATGTTGAATAATAAAACTATTGTTATTGCTAAAATAGACCCTCTCAAATATCTAGTATCTAAAGCAGTTCTCACAGTTTGTATGGCCAAATGGGTCATTCTATTGAGTGATTTGATGTTGAGTACAAGAATAAAAATTCCATCAAGGGGTATTCATTTCAAATCAACTTGTGTCAACCCCTATTATAGACACACAACCACTAAGATTTGACTTTCCACATGATTCTATTATAATAATAGAACAAGTATTACATGGACTTTAGTACTGGAAACAATAATTTGATTATTCCTTCACTTCTCATACATCTGGGCTTGGCATTTTATTGAACACTATAAGGGGATCTTATTTCTAAGGTGTTTCATCTTAGTTTTCATTGTACCAAAAATATGGCTAAGTATGAAACACTTATTATAAAACTTCATCTTACAGTATAGTGGGATATCCAACACTTAATGGTCTATGAGGATTCTCAATTGATTATCAATCAAACCTTAGAATAGTATAAGAATAGAGATGACAAGATTGTACCCTACAAGCATAGTGTAGATAATCTCAAGACTCACTTAAAATATCTACAATTTGAATAGGTACCCTAGGCCAATAACATATATGTCAATACAATGGTGATAATTGGGTCCATGATATAGATTGATAGTAGATCTAAAGAGTCTTAGTTTCTCATTGAGTATCCTCTACAACCTAATTATATCTTGCCAGATTCAAAAAGGGTATGCACCATTGTTGGTCCCAATCTCTTACCATAACTGCCTTAGTTTCAAGACATTTATAATTATTTTCACAACCAAATCTTTCTACCTACCCTTTCCAATAATCATCAAAAATGTTTCTCTCACTGTATAGCCCGTTATACCCTCCTCAAAAACACACTTTATTGTAAATGCTATGATAGACCACTACTTCATTATTTATCTTTGAGACATACATGTTAGAGATTAAGGAGTTTCATGAAGGAGTGTGTGGGCCCCACATTGACAGTGTAGTCTTAGCTAAAGATCTCCTTAAAAAAGGTTAATATTGGCCCACTATGGAAATAGATGCTTGTAATTATGTGAGGAAGTATGTTTCTTTCCAATAACATGGTAATTTGATACATGCACCTTCCTTGCCACTATAGCTGATCACTACACCATGGTCATTTTCTACTTGTGGCTTCCAACTCATTAGAAAAATTAACCCAACATATTCTTATGTCCATAAACATATTCTCAATATTAAATATTATTTTACTAAGTGGATAGAGGCCATTCTCTTCACTCATATCATTGGTAAATAGATTGAGAATTTCATACATTACCATATCATATATTAATATAGTATCCCACCTTATATTATATCCAATAATGGTAGATCATTTGTAAACCAAGATGTTAGAGATCTTTGTGAATAATTTAAAATAAAGCACAATAAATCAACACCATATAACCCTCAAGTCAAGAGTCAATCCAAGGTGTCAAATAAAACCATTATTGTAATCCTAAATAATATTGGAAATGATGTTGGCTATAATTGGAACATACAAAATTTCCTTGCCATGTGGGATTATCTCACTAGTTATCAAACCCCCATAGGATCCACTCCATACTCCCTTATTTATGTCACAAAATATATCATCTTGATTGATATCGAGCTTCCTTCACTATGAGTATCCTTGGATAATATTGTAAATGATGAAGATTATAGAGTTTCTAGTTTGCAAGAGCTAGAACTCTTGATGGCAAGCATTTTGCTTCCTTATATAACTTACAAGCCTATTAGAATATATTGCATAGAATCTATAATAAGTGAATTCTCCTTTAGGAGTTTGAAATTGGTGATTTGGGCTTAAAAGACAATCAAAAGAACACTAATGTTGAATATAAGAAGGGTAAGTTCTAACCCAATTGGCTAAGACCATATGTCATCATAGCAATTTATGGATTGGGGGCATACTGACCAGCTACTCTAGGTTATGAATAACTCCTAGAGCCCATGAACATTATATATCTCAAAAATTTATACCCTTGACAACCTTTTGAATAATTACATACTAGACCACTTACTTGGGGGAAACTTATGTTGAATTCATTTGATCCCATTATATATTGAACCATCCTATCCTAAACCATATTCATTATGTCTCAACCTACCCTAGACCATTCTCATGAGTACCATATTATTTTACAACTCTATACTATTGAAAATCTATACCGTTAGCACTTTAGATTATTTGTTTTACACTACACTCTTTTTATCCTAACCTGGACTATCCTCTTTTGGACCATATTCATTTTCTCTCATTTTATCCTAGACCATTATACAATGAACCACATTCTTTTCATACCCTAGACCATTGTAACCTAGACAATTATATCCATTAACTAATTATGATTCTAATAATGACTCAAGCATTATAGACATACTCAATTCTAGTTCTATAAATTTATTTACCTTGAACAATATTTTTCATCTTCTTCTTCTATAAAAATGAACATGGATACATAAACACATGGTTTTTGCATACTTCATGGTTCTTCAGATTTATCACAAACTGTATACTATTCTATTATCATTTTTCTATTATTTGGTAGGCATTGTTAAATTAATAGGATCACAAGGGCCATTGCATCTAACATTAGATTTTTTTGGAACCTCTATTCTTGGATGGGCACATCCTTGATTAGTTGGTTCCTTATTCTAATATTTATATCCATGATCCTCATTACAACCAATTTAGTTATTTCTTGATCTCTTACCTGTGGAAGTGCATATGTTCTATTAAGTAGTTCCATGGACCTTTTGTTAATATTTTTTTCTATTTCTTATCCCAAAAATAAATATTAGACATTGATCGATAAAAATAACAAAAACATTGACTTGTACTTAGTTTATGTATATAGATGTATTTAGGTTGTTCTTTACTTTTTTTTTCCAAGTACGTATTTTGAAATTCACATGGATCTTAATTATTTATATATTCTTCCATGTTTTTTATTAAGTTGTTCTTTCTATGCTTTTGTACATTCTTGTTTCTAATTAAATCTTGATTGTTTATATTTGGATTTTAAGTTTAGTTACATTTATGTATTGTTTTTTTTTTTTTTTTTAAATTTAAATGTAAATAGTTTTAAATATGGTATTGGTATTTTTTATCATTATCCTTAGTTATAAATATTCACATTTGAACCAACCAATTCATTTTTCTAAAGTAAACACCAAGTACTCTAATTCTAAAAGTTAATGAATCTTTGAAGATCATTTTCAAATGCACCATACCAAATATGGAAGTATAATTAAATATTTATATGATTATATTGGGATGTGCATCTCATAAATTATATTATAGCATCTAGTGAAACACTATCCTATATATCTTTCTTTTATTATTCATTCCTCATTCCATTTTTTTCCCACTTATGGGTAAACTACACTGGCTTAAGGTTAATATAAACTTTATAGGTAATTTTTGGATACATGACATATCTCGGGTCAAATCGGCTACCCTCTTTCTTCTAATAATATCTTTCATTACTTTGTGTATCTATGTATACCTAGTTTTTTGTGGCTTCTTCAATTATTATACCCTCGCATTTACATTTGTGACTAATCATATTTAATCTATGTAGTAGGTTATATCCTTGATATATGCTTTGTAATTATCCCTATTAGTTCATAATATTTAGACCCATCAAATATCTAATCAGCCATACTGGGGTATAATTAATTATCAGTGATAAAAATTTACCCTACTAGGGTAAAATCAAGTTATCAACTGATTAAATTCATTCTACTAGGACACATTATTAACTCATTGTCCTCCTTATTCTAAACCAATGCTCTTATTTTTCTTCACATTCCAAGCTATATATATTTTACCCTCATTTTGGCCATTTCAAAGTGTGCAACTTATCTCAAGATCGATCATTCCGTAAGATCAAAAAAAAAATTCCTCTTTTGGTTATGTCAAAATGTGCCACTTATATTTTGGGACAATATTCTTACCACTCCCCCCCCCCCCCCCCCCCCCCCCCCCCCACTTTGGTGCCCATTATAATCTACTCTACTTTTTATCATGGTAATAAATGTGTGTAACAATTATCTCATATGGATGTAATCTCATCCATGGGTTAATTTCAATCTTACTCTATTTTTGGAGAGTCTATCCCTCTCTTTCATTATAACATGCCCTCTTGATGAGACATCATGGATCATTTATTCAATCATTACCTTCCAAATTTTTCTTAACAATTTTTTCATTATTTGAAGAGATGTTTATTTGACCAATGTCTAACCATGCCTTCTCAAATAAGGGAAAATGTAGACATCCGATTTCTATAGCTATTATTCTTAAATTATCAATCTAAGCAACATTTTATGATACTGCACAATCTGGGCCAAAATCACTAAAATGTGTTAAATGAATCGATATTGTCACATAAAAGTGCTGATTTAGTCTAATGTAACCCTAAATGGGGTAATGTATTTTGTGTGATTATTATATTTTCTCAAAACACTTTGATTCAAATTGCAACCACATAAAATAATTTTGTAGACCATTGAATTATTCTAATTCAAAAGCACAAAAACATGTGCATGTGTTATTTAATGTCCACAATGATCTAAACAGGGAATTATTTTGTATGTAATTGACACCTTCTTATAATTATACTCTAGTAAAATTATGACTTGGCATTTCAACCAATTTGATTATGTGAACAATTGATTTCCAAAAAATTATGTAAAATTAATTAAACCTACTTAAATAAATTAAACCAAATCAAGGGCTTAAGTGAAAAATCCATGGAATTTATTGAAAGTATATTAATTATAAATTCATTCTCCAATTCTACTTCATCCTATGACATCATAAATTGGGTGGTATCTATAATTTATTAATAGAATAAGTATCAGGTTTAAGCCTTGCCATGCCTCATTAATGCCCCATTCTTCCAAATATTAATGAGGATATTTATGGCTTGAGACTCCAAAATTTAATTAATTCATGGACACAAATCTCTATCTCAAAATGGATTTTCATGGTTGATTATGATCATTTCCAAAAATATATAAATAAGAGGGCCAAGAAAATCATTTTTAAGATTCCTTCATGTAAACTTATTATGTATAAATTGTAATAGAAAATATTCTAATATTTACGCACATCGATCAAATTCATCAGCATAGTGAAAATATGAATAATCTTGTTACTCATCATTAACAAAGACTTGGAATACCAAATTAGAGGAAAATCACACTTATTGACCACACTTGGAAGGAGGGATGCTCTTGGGAAGGTTTGATGGTAGTATTCATTCTTTCAATAGCTCTTAAGATTAACTTTTAAAACGCCATGAGGGATTAGGTTTAGTATGTTATGTCTTTTATGCATATTTGATATTTTATCTCCGAATGCATGGACTAACTTGTTTTGGATTCCTACTCTACAATGGGTGTCTTGACTAAGCATGATCATAAGATAAGAACCTGGTATTAGACATTATCCACCACCCTAGATGTCTTGGTAGTTCCATTTTAAACCCATGAAGTGCCAAAAATGGAGTTATCCAACTACAACTTCAATGATGTTAAAAGTTACAATATGTTATATGAGGTAGAGGTAGAGACAAACATGATTGTTATGAGTGACTATGAATCTAGTTAGTATGGACATGTACATGACATGAATTACTTAATCAATTTTTTAACCACCCTATCTAATGGTTACATTAATCTACATTAATAAATATATATAAAAATGGAAATTTTTTTTTTTTTTTTATGCCCCAAAATTCTTTTGTATCTACACTAGTTTATATGTTATATATGAATATGACTGATCTCTTATTTCATATTAGAGGGTCACAAAGCTAACTTATTGAATGTGTTCTATCCATATCTTTAAACATTGCACCTATATGTGTATATATGTATGATTTTTATATCTTAGGTATATGTATTTATTATTATGTATGTGGGCATGGTTATAATATATTTAAATTAATTTTCATATTTTTTTGAATCATGTGATGAAAGATGATCCTCTGTATTATTATTTTTCTCCAAATACTCAATTATAATAACCTAAATTATATTATTTTATATGATATGAAAATGCATGAGGCTATTTTAACCCATTATTTTAATCATCGAATAAGAAACTTGACATAAAAATAGTAGCCTCTACTAGAGGTAACAAAAATAAGACAAATGTAGTACATGATAAAAACCATCAAATTCAATCATTGAGTTGAATTGAAAGCAAAATGACATGTTCAGATCTGATGTAGAATATCAAGATTTTTAACTTGAAATTCAAGCAAGTGAAGATGAACATGGAAATTTATCAAATGGTGAAGAAAGAGTTGTCTCAAATGACAAAGAAACATGAAATAGCCAATCTGAGTGTAGTACAGATGGAGAATTATAAAATATACATAACCACCAAAACATCCTTAGGCCTCAAGAGACATGAGAATTACAATATTTCACTAATTCAAATGGCCAAATAAGAGTATCCAAATAAGAATGATAAACATATCCAAAGATAGAAAATCCCAAAGGAGGAGGTAGAACATAACCACTTCATCAAACACGCACAACTAAAATCTATAAGGGCATCAAAATAAGGTATGTAAGAGATGATTATTTCATTTTTTTTAATAAAGTACTTATAATATAAATTTGATATGTCTATAAATTTAATTAATTTAAAAAATGTGAACATCAAGTCCCAAATGATATTAAACTAGTATATAAAGGGTATGAGTAATGATAAATCATGTAGCCCAAAGGTACTTCACATTAATATATGACTATATCTCTAAAAAAATATGCTCTTTTCATCCATATATTTTTAATTGAAACACATATTGAAATATTTTAAGTTGATATTAATAAATTACATGAATGAAATATTAAAAAATGATCATATATAAAAATGGTCATATAACCATCAAATTTAGTTTTAAAATAATAATGTGATGCAAAATGTATGGCAAATATTATCACCACAAAATGTGTGTGTGTGTGTGTGTGTGTGTGCGCGCGCGCGCGCGCGCGCGCGCATAAAATACAAAACTGACAATAACGCATGCATTGGCATATAGGCATACAAAAATTTACATCATGTAACAACATAATATAATGTCAAGTGATTGTATTATATGCATACAATGCCAAAAACATGCACATTTCCATTTAGGCATACAAATAAGTACATCATCTAAGACATCTTACTCATCAAATAGTCTCCCTCTCTTTTCCTTCCTGAAATAAGACTCTCCTTGAGATACCCTTCTTGTAGATGGAGATCCCTCAAATGCATTATATTCTTCCAATGTCTGACTATAATTAGTTCTACACTCATATCTCACCTATAGCTAAATTTATTCCAAACAGATATTATTATAAAATTTACGTACTATTCATGAAACCGAATTTAGAAATTAATTTTAAACTATAATATAAAAGTAATTTTAACTTTCACTTAACACAATCTCATGGTCATTATCAATTTGTGTCTAATGCTCAATAGGATCAATGACAAGTCAAGGTGCATAAATAGGTGTGTGAAATGGGGAAGAAACCTGAGAAAGTGCCCTAATAATCATCTAAATTCCATAACTATAAAATTTCATAGGGAAAACCTGTATACACAATACAATAACATAAGTTATATTTTCCAAAGTACGTATTCAAATTATTAAAACAAATCTATTTTAAAATTTAAAAGTAGAAGTTAACATGTACATTTATGAGTGCCTATATAGATGACATTGGAATAACATAGAGACAAAGGAGTGTTTAATGTCTTTGATAATAGAGACAATGGAGTGTCTAATTTCATCATCAGGTGAATAAATAATCTCGCTTCATTTTTTATAAGACTTAAGCTATTGCATAGAATAGATGATTCACACAAGGGAACAAACATGAGGATTTGTAAGCTAAGTAGTGGTACTATAGGTATCAATGAAAATAATGAGTAAGTTTAAGAGACACTATAAATCAGAGATGATAATCAAGATAAATGTGAAGGATTAAAAAAAGTTTGAAAAGGTAAAGGAACACCAAAAATAAAATTAAAACAAATAAAAGGAAGACTATATTTCGAAAAAATTATGAGAAAAACATCATTATACATTGAAGGAGACTATTTTAAAGGTTGATCATTATAAGGTTATGGATTTTCTCTCTATATATTTCAACACATAATTTGTATTCACATAAATGTCATTCAAATTATAACTTGAACATGTATGATTGTGAGTCAAGAGCATATATCTATATAAATTAAAACATGTATATATGGTATAATATTAACTCAAAATTTTACCTCTGTATATTTAAATAGTGGCCTAGTATCATCGACAACTGAAGTAGTGGATTGCCTACAAGAGAGATATACAAATGAATATTTAGGAACCATCTTTTCCATCATAAAAAATACATATGTATTATTCAAATTATGTGTAAATTAATTTTGATCTTTTCGATACACATATTACTCAAATTTAACATGACATTCGTATAAAAGATACCTACATGTATGTAATGATTGACGTGTCCACACCAAATATATGTAAAAAAAACTCATCACTCAAGAGTATATCATATAATTCCTCATAAGTACCACAATCATTATCCAAAGGTCCAATCTGTATACCACCACAACATCTAAAATGAGGAGGTTGAGTATGCATAGTAGCTGATGTATCTCTAGCCTCAATGTCAAAAAGCCTAATCATATGTTAAATGAGTGTATAAATAAGCACATTAAGTGCATGAAAAGTGTCAATCTCCATGGCTTATTTCAATCTATAATAAATCTGAGACTAAAGTGAATTTTGTGTAGGGATCATTATAGGCTGATTAGGTGCATGACGTGTACCTAGTTGATCCTACATAAGGCCTTTCCCTCACCCCTGAAACTCATAGTAGTCAAAATAGTTAGAAATCTCATTGAAGACAAACTCATAATATATTTTCCTCAAAAAATACAATGGGCACTCGTGGTTATTATATAGTGTGTAATCAAACACCATCCACCATCGGTCTAAGAAATTATTTCTAATCAAATTATGTTAGCATCAATGGATTGCGAAATGTTTAATGGTTACATAAAAAGGGAAATTAATTCTTTGGTCAATGAATAAGGTAAAAATTAGGTCTTTTGACATATATTTTTCCTTCACCTAATTTATTGATAATTTTTAGCATAGTAAACCCTACATCTATCCCTATATGATTCACATCTATCAATTTGAATTGTTATCAAGTCAACATGAACACACATTAACTTTAGGGTATTAGCCAAAGAGGTGTGGTGGGTGTTTCTCAATGTGAGGTCCCTCATTATCCTAATTATTTATTCAATTTATATTATTTTTCCATTATGTTTTTAGATAGATCCTCTTGGCTTCCTAGGGGATCATGTGGAACTATAAGAGGGTTAGGAGGGTTAGGTAGAAGATTAAGAGTGTTAATAGGAGGGTTAGGAGGTTAGTTAGCAGGTTGGTCTCTTGAAGTGGAACACATTGTAAAAAATATAATATTTAGTAATTAAACAATGTAAATAAATAAAATTTGAAAATCTATTTTTAATACATTTGGTTTTTTATTACTTACATCCCCTCCATAATAGCATATCTTATTTGGTAAAGTATTGTGTGATTGAGGTACTATTTTATTCTCCTCCAAGTAAAATTTGATTATGGTTTGGCCAAGAGAAACATTTAGCAAGCTGGAAAATGAAATAAAATGTGTTTTCCCATAGATGGACCTTTTTATTTTATTTTGTTATGTTTTCAATAGTACGTACATATTATGAATACATAACATGTGCACATTTTTATCACTGGGTATAGTGCTAATAATGTGTATAAATGATTGGCACTAGACCTTTTTCTCATAACACATCATACATATCAATTATATTAGTGGTCACTTCATACATATCTAATAGTCAAGAAGAGGGCCTTAGACTCATGCAGTTCTACCCTACATGTTGGCTTGTGTGTGAATCATGTAGTATTATGTAAATCATGTACAAGAGTGACTTAACTTGTAACTTAAAAAATCATGCTCTTTGGATACTCATTTATTAACTTATACATTTATATGTGATGATTTTATGACTATGATGAAAATAGGGAAGCTTTCTTTAATATAATGCTTGATATAGTGATTTTAATAAGTTGCCTTAGTCTCTTTTGTCTTTTTCTAGGTGAGGAATCAATAAGAACTGATGTTGTATTAATATAAATCCCTTTGGAGTAATAAATCACATTAAATAACATAGGCCAACCATTAGGATACTTTATATTTGTAAAATAAATGAGTTTAGGGCACTGAACACTTGTGTTGGGTTAGGACACAAATGCCAATGCTAGTGTTTGTCTTGGATGTTATTTTCTAGGGAGTAATAAAGTAGTTATAGGTTTAGAACTTTTTGAGATATAAGATAAGTATATTTTAAGAATTTTATGTAATATATAAGGCATAGGTCATCAACATAAGATTGGTTTAACTAAGAGATATACACCAAGGGGCACAAAATAGAGTAAATGTGAGAATTGTAGAAGTCGTAAAGGTCTAGAATTGAGAGGAGCAATCAAAGTCTGAGTTTTGGAAGTGTACAAGACTAAGGTGATATATAATCTAATCATCTTGAGAAGCCAACAAGATAAATGTATTAAGAGATTATAATATTTTATTATTTATAACTTGCCTCCCATCAAGTAACTTTATTATTATCATGATTCCTTGATATTTAAATATATAAATGTGTTTTTGTAACTCCCAAGACTGTTTTGTATGATGCTTAATTATTTGATGGTAATATTAATATTGTCTTTTCCATTTTTGATACTTTGACTAATCATGCACTACATACAAAATAGTAGGTAACAAAATCAAATTATTATCAAGAAACATTTGTATTATAATACGTGATTTATATTTTATAATAGTTATGTATAATTTTATAGTTCAATTTTAACCATGAAATCTATATTATTTATTTAATCTATCATAAATATTGGGTTTGACTCTGTTATGCATTGTGAACTATGAGACACTTATTACACTTTCATTTCTATGAATTTTACAATGTTTTGTCTTCGTATATCACTTAACATTTATGGATGTTGTTATAGACTTATATTACAAGAAATGTTTCTACTTTCATCATTAAGTGTGTCTAAAAAATATGCTTTTCCTTTATCAAGCTTTGTTTTTGTTATTGATTTTGAATCATCATGGTATTCCCATATACTAATGGGTGTAAAAAATACACAAATAATCATCTATAATCATTCATAGATTTATTCTCATCAATGTCATTATAATATTTTTCCATGGATATCTGATCTAGATTATTTAGGTTAACTATTAAAGGAAGGTATCATATTTTTTCTTCTTGTATGTTTTTAATGATTCATTACTGACTTCATGTAATGGATAATTAGTATTATTTAATTTTCATATGTATTAATCCATTGGATCGGTATCAAATTTTATGTAAGTATTACAGTAGAGTAAAAGTAATGTAATTTCAAATTACATAAATTATTAGGATCTATAGTTTTGTAGTATTCCAAAGGTTGATTATCTATAGGACATGTATGAAATTGTCCTTAATATTAGATTCACCCATATATGTAAATAAGGTGGTATAGTTTTAATTGAATGCATCCATGGTTTACATTAGAGTAGGTTATAATGCAAGTGATTAGGCATCATGTCAAATAAAATAGGTAGAGTCTTAGATCCTATTGTGACATGCAAAGTAATGGATTCTTCATCTTGATAAAGTACATTGTCAAATAATTTTATGTCCTTACATGAATTTTTAAATATAATCCTTCTTAAAACCTAATGAATACAAAAATATGATATTACATATATTTAATTGTGATCCATTATCTATTATCTCTTGATTTCATTATTTAACATTTTCACTTGAATAAATAATGGGAGTCATTGATCTATAGTATGTTAAATTGGAAATTAATATAATTTCAAATATAATATATCTCTAGTACCCTTAGATGTATTGACAATAGCTGAAATTAATCAAGTTTTTCATTGTTAGGTGAAATTGCATCACACAAATCTCTATATAAAATGTCTTTATAAATAGGTGATGTCCTAAGTAGTTATAGCATATATATTTTAGCTGAGGTACTACTAAGTTGATCAATGATATCATATTTATTGGTTGGATTGGTGGGCATGGTGGGTGGTGATTGGGGATGACAAGGAAAAATTATATTTCTTCATTTTTTTGCACATGGTGGGGCATCCTACCTCTTCTAGTTAAAAAAAAAGGATCAATAAACACAACGTAATCTTAGGGATGATAATAGAAGTATAATGGTAACTTTAAAAAAATAGGTCTAGTTAGAGGAAGAATGAAAGGAGTCATGTATGCCCTTTTATCTATACTAGTGACTCGATGGATTGTAAATTCAATATTTAAACAACATGAATTACTAAGAAGGTAAATATTTCTTACCATTTATTTTAGTCTTATTATTGTATAATTTTTTTTATCAACTGGATTACATATTTATTTGAAATATTTTGTAAACCAAAGGGAAAAACATGTAATAATAAAAATCATATTTTGAATTATAAAGTATGCACTATTTAAATCTAATATGGTCATGATTTGATTATGAAAAATCATAAATAATATTTTAAAAATTAAATATAAATATATAAATATGAAACCATAGGAAAATAGAATGGAACCATAAGGATAATAGAGTTTTATATGCTCATGATAACAATAAAGTTCACTAATATGTTTTTATATCTATTAAAATATTATTGTGATACTAATAGCATAAAACTAATTGAATATTCATATTGATTAAGATGTATGTAATTACTAAGAAAATATAAGTGTAAAAATAAATATAGTAATTTCTTATTTATGTAAAACACTAATAAAATAATTAAATTGGATTTTTTTAGGTCTATGTAGGTTTCTAGTGGGATAAATTCATGATAAAAATCATAAAATTTCATATGAATGCTTGGATATAGAAAGTAAGAGTATATGTCTAACCAAATAAGTTCTTAGTTCCTAAATGGGTACATTATTATAACTCTAGTTTTTTATATTAAACATATACTTTTTTTATATGTGATAGTTTCACCCACTATGTTTATGTGTATTGGGGTCTCCTATGTGTTCTAATTTCTAAAAATGTGCTTGAATATCTTTGTTTGTCTTATCCCTATTTCAAACCCTAGATGTATTCTATGAGATAAATAAAAAAATATGACCAAAGATGGAATATAATTTTTTAAATAACATTAGACATCCACTATGACTACATGATTTCTATTTATCCTATACTCTATAAAGGAAAGTCATAGTTAACAAGGTTCTCCCACCTAGTGTAGTGTGTGTAATTATTTGTAGTGATATTATGAAATGAAATATTATTTATGAATATAAAAACCTTAAAACCTTTGAATTTACCTTTAAAATGGTATTCATACTTAGCTCATGTATTTATTCTTTAATGGATTTCATATTTTGTAGATTTAGGATAGTTCATCTCAATGTGCAAAGTGATTTAAGGTAATATCTAGATATGCACCAAACATTTAAATTTTTTGGGATTGATATGTTTATATAGATAAATTTTTTGATAATTTAATCCAAAAATACATGTGAAACATATGGGATGTTCATTTTTAATAATTTGATTTTTTCAAACTAGTCGTTAAATGGTGTATGATAGGTTCAGCCTAAATGGAAAAGTTTTTGGTGAAAAACCTATTTGAGAGGCGTTAACCTGTCTTAAGAATAAGAATATTTAATATAGGTCAAGATACATAGTGATAATTATATTAAGCTATTTATAAAAATAATAGGAATATCATGTTCAATACTAACATATATTTGGAATTACGGTCTTATATATGGATAAATGGCTATGTGGAATAATGAATAAGATTCATATATGTAATAATAAGTCAATTAGGTTATAGTTTATTCAAATTACACATTATCAAGTGTATAATACAAAACACAAGTATTTACATATTGTCATAGATTTTCAAGCTTCCTTCAATAGAAAATTCAAATTGTTTGAAATGTTACATGATTCAAAGAGTGTAGATTAACATAAATTATAGTTTGGTTTATATTATGGGATAGATGTTTTATTTTAAGAAATATATGAGTAAATATATAATGAATATTCACAAATTTTATAGAAACATAAGTTACAAGTTCTGATATTTTTTTAGGTTTGGGACAAGGTAGTATATAGATGTATAACATTCTATATATTTTTGGCACTAATTGAATCATATTGAGGGCATGATCACTATTCATTTGTACAATATTACTATTTTATATGTTGGCATTGATTAGATGCGATTGCTAGGCATGAATATTATTCATGCACAAAATATTATAATTTTTCTATTATATAGAATGTGGCATTGATGTGACATTGATGGTACCAAAGGTGACAAATTAAATCTATAAATTCATTTGTAGTGGTTGATTGACCCTAAATGATCCTAATATAGGATTATCTTTCATATTGAGGTTTAAGATTAGTTAAAATAGTGTTTTAGTTTAGTTTCAATGTCATTCAATGACCTAACTCTACTCTCAAGGGTTGGGGCATTTATTTTACCAACCCATGGATTTTTCCTTGCAACATTTTTCCTTTGGGGCTTGATCACACATAATTATCCAATTCTTCAATAAAAATCCCAATTTTACAATGATTTCATAGGAAACACATTATTTATTACTTTAATAGGATGAAAATTATCCAATTATTCATAAGGAAGAATCATCTCCAACACATCATAAGGCAACATGGTTCACCCACTAATAGGGGTGTTCCTTCCTTGCCCTTCAAATTTTAAAAGTTGCATTTACCTGGTTCATTTTAGATTTCATTTCATATATCTAAATATGTTCTTTTATATTAATTTTAGGTTTTCATTAAGTAAGCTACCCACTTAGAACCCTCTCCTAAAGACAAAGTGAATTTTACACATTAAGTCACATCTCTTTATTTTTTTGTACTCTTTATTTAACTCAACAGTAAATCAATAGAGGGCTAAGGGGGGTTGATTTTTTGAGTATAAAATTTTGTATTACACACTTATTAAAGTTAATAATGATCTATATTTACCTCACATGACTTATGTGTACACCTATGGCTCTTTTAGATCATTTTTCTTATCCACTATCATTATATAGGTTCAACCTTCTATAATTATTTTCAGTGGCGTACGTGAATTATGTATCTTATTGCTAACCTATTCATTATCATACTCAAACTATATCCAAATAATCATATATGTATTCATACCTTTCAAAATAATTGCTCATATTTAGATGCCTCCAAAATTTTGGAGAAATCTAACTTTGATAGACCTATCTTTATTCCAAGCAATGGTCATTTCTCAAATTTAAATTATCTTTATGGGTTCACCATTACATTTCATATATCAATGTTATTAAAAATAATATAGAGAGTGCCATATAAATTCTCAAGAGTTATAATATTATTTTAGGATTTAAAAACATCTAGAACTATCAATAAATAACTACTAAATGTTATTTTATCACTTGTACATTCAAAGGGACTTCCCAAAACATCCAAAATATTAAATCAGTCAAAGGCGTAAGGCCTAGCCAAGTTCTAATCATATAATATAATATAAGTTTTCCATTATCAAATGTCATAAGTTATATTACATGTTGGTTACATAAAATTATCGCCATTACACGCATACAACTAATATAGAGGACTATGTGTGGTTTGGCATTCCTCTTATGAGTGTTGGATATGTAGGTATAACTTAAAAATTCACTATGGAATTTTAGAGTTCATCTAAACCCACATTTCTTCCCATTTTATATACCTAAAAATAGATTTTAAAGTGGAGCCAAGGTTTCAAAGTGAAGGAGATATATTATTTGTATTTTTGGAGATAGTGAGCACCTAATATAATGACCAATGCATAAGAATACACCTATGTTAGACAAAGGTGTCTAGAGATAGACAAACTCATCTAGTATATCTATATACTTAATATCTTTGTTAGATCAACTTTAGTCATTCTCAATCTTATATACTTATAGTCACTTTGAGATCTCTACAAACCTGAAATAAGATGAGTGTTTTTATTGGATAAATAATTAAGGGTTAAAGGTCCCTCACCCATTTTATTAACAAACAAAACCATTACAAAAAAACACATATCTTAGGAAGATCCATAAGAGTGGGAGTTCCAAAAAAATGGCCAAGAGGCCAACAATGAACTAACTGAAACATATTATGACAAACTGCCATGAAAGGAAAGCCAAAACAAAACTAGACTAACTAATAGAAGAGTAAAAAAATATCCAAAAAAAAGGCACAAGGCCAAACTAAAAATATAACTAGAGGAATTAACCCACTCATAGGCCAATACCCAAATGGTCACCATTGATCAATGAAATTGATTTCAATCAAGGGGAAGATTCTGGGTCATCTTCAGTAGGGGGTACCAATCATCCATGCAGTCTAGGAGCAAATAATTTAGAATCAAACTAATCATGCATGGTCAAAGCAGATACATGTTAAGTGTGAGCCACTATCATTCAAATATTCCATGTAACTTGAAACCTTATTGAAGCAAATAAAATATGACCCCATCCAAACATATGTTCTATAAGTTGAGATGCAATAACCATAGGTGAAGACCAACACATTCCTTTGATGTTTGAGAGATAAAGTAAAGGGGCCTATAGAGTGATTTCATTCAAGTGGTTAATGGTTCTACTTAAGGGAGAAGGCGAGTGGATGAGGCCATACAATTTTTCATGAAGGACATAGCCACATAGATCCTTTCCTTGAGCTCTCATAAGATGGATAAGTTAACAATTACATATACCTCCACCCTTATGAGGGTTATCTCTATCATGCCCTTGGATAAAAAATCTATAATTTCCACTTTCCAGATGAAAATGAAGCAAGGCTTAATCAAATACTCCACCATTTCCATAACCAGTTCCTTATCTTCCACATATAAAAGCATATTATTAATGAACAAATAATCAATGTCAACATACACCTTGACCCTATAAGGGGTATCCATGAAAACTAGAACCACTAATTCTTTGAGAGCCTACATAAATGGCTAAGATTGAATCACAAATACCTTTTTGAGTTGGACCTCACTTATGCTACCTTCAAATTAAATTTCCCTGTTCTTAGTAGAAACATGAAGTAATGGATTACTAATGGAAATTTTGACTAGATTATCCATCACACATGATTATAAAAACACACTAAGATCCAACCCACACCAAATTAGATAAATCAAATGACAAGCCTTTGGGTAGAAGGAATCATATTCCTCATAAATGGCAGGCCACCTCACTTCATCACTCGCACGTGTGGGATGCATAATTTTAATTGAATAAAAGATTAGATATCCTCACATCTAATGATTAATATGATAACCAAAGGATGATGCCAGGATGGAGAGATAGAAATATTAATTAGCCTCTGACCATGCTTCCCAAGAGTTATCAAAGATGAGATCATTGTATTTTGAGATACCTAGATTGGATAGGAAGTCCGCTATTGCATTATCTTTTAGATAGTATTGAGATTCCTCCTGAGATCTAAGTGAATTATGAATGTCCTAAACCTAGCATAAAATGTTTTCAATTTTCTAATAATAAGTCCTCGATTTTGATGTGATTGTATTAAAAAAATTGAGTCACCTCCTAAGATGACCTTCACCACACCACAATGGATGATCAGATCAATACCGAAACCTAAAGCTTGAGCCTCAACTTCATTATTTATCCTATCACTCAACATTAGATAGGCTAACCTTATCACAGAGCCCAGACAATATTTGATAATTTAACATGCCCCTTAGGTACTAGGTTTGCCTCATGTGGCTCCATCAAATTTGAGCTTAAAGAAGCCCAAGGGTGGGGGAGTGAAAACTAAATTTTCTATCCTATAAGACAAATACACTAGTAGTATTAGACCATTAATAGGGGTGTGAATTATGTAGCTACTAGCTTAAAATGATTTTATTATCCCAGGTCATTGAGAACCCATTACTTATTTTAGCATGATTATATCTAATTTCAGAGATGGCCACCTCAACTTTGTGGATTACCTCCTCAATGCCACTGGATTTGTTTTAAAGAATCCTCTGATTTCACTCTTTCTAGAGTGTCTAAATTAGAATGAATAGATAGACCAACTAAATACTCATAAAGGTGGGCTTGGCAGACTAGGTGGCCAAGAGGCAAAAGATGAAAATAGTAAACATGAGTGGCCCATCTTATCCCAACTAGTTCTAGTATTAGGCTATAAAGGGGTAATAGAATACCAAGTGGTTTGTATCCTCTTCCTCAACTATGCAAAAGCAATTGTAGGAGGGCCCTTCCACCCCATGTTATGTATTCTATCAAAATCAAGAATTTTGCTTTGCATTTTTAACCAAGAAAAATCCCTAGCCTTAGACATGCCAATTTGATTCCAACACAACATTTTTTCTCAAGAAAAAGAAAGGTCCATGCAATCTCTAATTTTTTAGCCTAGGTGGATAGAGTATCTCCCAAATTTGGCACCCACCCACTGAATGGAGTCATCTTTAGAGTTGAGGAAAACTTTTATGTTCAATAAAATGCCATTGAGAATCTCTTTCTAGTTGTCTAGAAGTATATCGATCCTTTATGTTATTTATATGCAAAGTGAAATGTAATTATTCAATGATATTGTATTATAGAATTTAGATTTGTGTGCTTTATTGTAATATATTATATAGTCTAGAAAGTTCAAAAATTCTATATTATTGAATAATATTTACTAAAATAATGTAAAACACCTAGATAAATCATAGGATTTTCTTGTTACTTCTCAAAACTATTAATGGAAACTCAAAGCTCCAAAACAAAAAGAATTATGAATTAATTTCATTGTAAATTTCAAATTTTATTTCAGGTGTCTCAGCATCAAATCCTTAAAGCCATCAATATCCTTGTACGACCTCAAAGGCCTTATTTCAATTTTTTTAAAAAAATAATAAATTTATTTTTACATTATATAACTTGAAATCCCATCCATGTGAGAAAGTATGGAAAATTAGGGGGCGTCTCTTAAAAGCCATGACCTGCCTTTGGTGATTCAAAATATTAATAATATATATTCAAATTTAAATAAAAAATAAATTTTATTTTTTAAAATTCACTTCGAAAAGTATATGGTATGGAAGAGTAATGGTATGGAAGAGTAAGGGAAAATTAGGGGTAACTTAAGGGTCACCTACCCCTGGGTTGCTACATGCCTTGAAATACCCCAAATTTTTTCTGCTTAAGGGATTGTAAGGGTCATATCTTAAAGAAAAACATGTTATAATAAATAGAATCACTTTCAATTTAATAAAAAGGAATCAATATCATATTGAAAAACTAAGGGCCAAAATAATATATAATTTTTTAATAAAACAATATCATTTCCAGAGGTAAATTCTTGGCATTTTTGCTTCACTAATAGTGAAAACTACCAATTATTCACACGATTGTTATGAAACACAAGATTGTCAAATAACTCCTAATAATCTAAGTCATTCACATATAAACGATGGCCTATATAAGACAGTTTATCTGGCTCAATATACCTCTTTAAGCATTTGTCTGAGTCATATAAATGACCACCAAGTAAATACATGGGCCTTTCCTACAAGAAAATGTACAGCCCCACCATTTAAGGGCGTGTGCGTATTTTATCCCTATAAAGAAATATTAAAAAAAAAGGCCAACTACCGATGTCAAAACATTATAGTTAAAATACTCTATGACCACAAATTTTATAAAATGTTGTCTCTATTTCCCCTTAAGGATTTTGGGTATTCATTATGTGAAGGACGCTAAAATTTACAAAGGAACTGAGCCTCCTTTTAGGATCGCCTCTTCCAAAAATTGTATAAAATTACTATACACGATGTAAAAATTCTCAATAAATTAGTAGTGATTGAGAAAACTCCAAAGAATGCATTATCTTTTTTTAACTATTTGTTTCTTGTACAATGTGTGCATTATTTCTGGAAAATAAACATTGTTTTTTAAGGGAAAATATAAAAAATAACTTAACTTAAAAATGTAATTGTCGATTTTTCATGAATGTATTTATGTTTTTATGAGATGTTATAAAAATACCCAAACAAAATGTAAAATTTAGTAAAACTGAATTTGTAATAAATAGGTGATAATTTTATTTTAAATATTCACATAATGCAAAGCTACTAAAAGATTTCTACTTCTAATTTTCCTTTTCAAAGATGTATAAAGCTTTAAATACTTTTTGATATTCTTCAAAAACACAGTTTATTGTTCCATCATTTCTTTCTTGTTAGAATATAGGGCACTTTCATAAAGTTTCTAGGTGATAAGGGTGATTAAGTACCAAAAATCTGCCTTTAAATTTTTTTTAAGGTTATTAAATAATTCAAATTTATTAATTTTTTCAATAAAATATTTATATTTTTTAGGTTTAAAAAATAAATATAAAATAGGAAAGAATAAGTATATTTTACAAAATCTAGTTTTCAAAATTTAATCACAAGATCAAACATAAAATAGGAAAGAATAAGTATATTTTACGAAATCCGGCTCTCAAAATTTAACCACAAGACCAAGCTAAAGAAGAACTCACCTTTTCATTAGGGAGTTTCCCTATGTATCCCCTAAGCTAATGAATCCCAATGTTGAACATTGGGGTTACCAAACAAAGATAACAATAGTGTGAGATGTGTGCTTTCCAAGGGAGGTAAGTATATATAAGTGACTCTTTCTTGTCAACATATCCTACAAGTTATGGGCTCTTCCTTTCATCCAATATGAAAACAAGTAATCCAATTAAGAAAAAAACATATGAATCACTTGGATACCACAAAGGCAATAATATAATAGACTGTGAGGTCTTGTAAAATTCATAAAATTAAATACATCTCAAAAAAATTAATTCCTTAAAAAAAATCATAAATAAGATTTTAAGATGTCTAAAATTTTCCCAATCCCTTTTCCATTATTATAAGAGACCTTAAATAAATATAAATTTATTACTTACAAAACCCTACTATCAAATCATTTGGGAGGACATGAGAATGTAGTTCTTAATGCCCAAACCTTAATTGAAGGAAATCATACAAACATTCCTACATGTTTATCCATTTGGGCAGTATCATTTTTATATTTTAAACCCAATAATGGGTTGTAAAAACAATAAAAAAATAAAATGATGTAAATCTCAAATTCTGTTAAACGATCATAAAATACAAGGTTACCATAAGATAAACTAAATAAAGAATAAAGGAACAAGCCTTAATGACATGTAAATCCCATAATAAATTTAATAATTATATATGAGATATTAAAGTTTAATAAAAATAAAATAAAGCATGCATGGATGTGTCAAGGTCCTCCTAGCTTGGATCCCCCACTTGGAACTAACCACAATCCATTTTCTTCAAGGAATGCTATAGTTAATATAATATCTCCTTTAATCTCATACACATTCAATCTTTAGATTTTCCAATAAATTTGAATATTGACAAAATAAATTACACCAGAATGGTTCTTCCTTCTCTTATAGGTAAAGTTATTCACTCCTTGACCAATGAAAAGGTGAACGTGTCTATTTCCGTTATCTTTTGTATCCTCTAAAAGTATATTAAGTACTAAATCTTAAAAATTCGTAACTCTTTGTTAAAAAGTCATACAATTAAACATGGCTCTCTCTTACACTCAATAAATGTTTCTCCTTCCAATGCCATAAATAATGGCAATGGCTACCCCAAAATTCTTCTAGGACTCTTAAAGGTACTTTCAAGGGTAGTTTTTTAGTCAAGTAACTGAAATTTCATCTCCAATATATCAAAATCTATTTTTACACCACCCTAAAATTTGATTGTTAAGTTCATTTAAAAAAAATCAAGTTACACACTAATGTTTTCTCCACTTTAACCATCTTAAATTCTTAAATGGTTCTATAAATAAATAAAGGGGGTGGGAATAGTGTCAATTGTTATTTTTTAAATTTAAAAACTTTATCAATATTAGGAATAGAATTAAGCAAGGTTTCAATTAGAACACCACACATTTAATTTATGACAAAACCTATGTTCAATGTAGTCCATGTTCTTTCGACTAGCCTCTTATAATCTTGCACATCATTGAATACATAAAAACATTAAACTATTTTATGAGATCTAAAATAATTGAACAAATAAAATAAAAAGAAATATATATATATATATATATATATATATATATATATATATATATATATAATATATATATAAACATCTCATAAGATAAATTATCTAATTATGTCATATATATATATATATATATATATATATATATATATATATATATATATATATATATATATATATATATATATATATATATATATATATATATATATATATATATATATACCATCACGCAAAATTCTTAAACACTTATATACTTAAACAACATGGTATAAATGTATTAGCTTAGTTATTAAAGTAAAAAATTAGGAATACAAGTAATATTTGTATAATTAATGAGTTTTAATATGAACATCATCTTAAATAATGAAATTAAGTAACTCTAGTGTAATCAAAGTGGTCTCACTAGAAATATCATACATATAAAATAAACTACATGAATATCATAGTACCTTGTACCTCAAATTAAATACATTGTGTTGTCATATGGACATTTACAGTGCTAGGAAAGTAAAAGATAAGTACAATGAAGATTGGGCCTCAATACGACACATGTACCAACCTTATACAAATATTATAACATTCACATAAACAAAAATTATCAAGTATTGTATATGTAATGTAAGTTTGTTGAAAATGAAAATGTTACTAAAATAAACATTTATTATACTTTTATTCCATCCTACGGTGTTGTAAATATATTGTATATATGATTAAAAAATTATGAATAAAAATTAAAAAAACTTAAAATTAAATTGTAACTTCATTTTATTTATTGTTCTAATTTTAGACATATTAAATGTATAGAATGCTTTTTTGGTTGTAACTTCATTTTTTAAACCATCTTAAACAAAATTAAATTAAAAAAAATAAAAAAATAAATGAATCTAAACTTTAATAATAAAATATTTATATAGTTATTCCTTTGTTATATTTCAATTTCACTCAATAATGTTCAGATCAAATATTCTTATTTGGATCTCAATAAGTACACACCATACTCAATAAGTAAAAAAAACAAAATAAAATGAAATAATGTAAATCTTAAATTCCATTAGAAGGTCATAAAATATAAGGTTGTCATATGCTAAACCAAATAAAAAATAGAGAATAAAGGAACAAGTCGTAAGGACTTACAAATCCCATAATAACTTCAATAAAAATATATGAAATATTGAGTTTTAACAAAAATAAAAGAAAGCATGCATGGATGTCTCAAAGGTCAACCTATCTTGGATCCCCCACTTGAAACTAGCCACAATCCATTTTATTTAAGGAATGCTACATTTAATACACTATCTCCTTTAAGCTCATACATTGATTCAATCTTTAGCTTATCCACTGAATTTGAATAATGACAAAAGAAATTCCAAGAGAATGGTGCTCCCTTCTCTTATAGCTAAATTTATTGTCTCCTTGACCAATGAAAATGTGAATGTGTCTATTTTCATTCTATTTTGTATCCTCTAAAAAGTATCTTGAATACTAACCCTTAAAAATCCATAACTCTTTGTTACAGTAATTAAGCATGATTATCTTTTACACTCAATAAATGTTTCTCATTCCAATGTCATGAATAATGGCATTGACTACCCCAAAATTCTTTCAAGAATATTAAATGTACTTTTAGGGTTACTTTTTAATTAAGTGCCTTAAATTTTACCTCCAAATATATCAAAATCTAATTTTACACGATTGTAAAATTTGATTGTTAAGTCCATTCCAACAAAATCAAGTTACACACTCATGTTTTATCCACTTTAACCATCTTTAATTCCTAGATGGTTCTATAAATATATAAATCATGAATAAAGGGGGTGTAAATAGTGCCAATAAGCTAAACTTGTCAATTTTATTATTTAAAAATTATATTAATATTAGGAATACAATTAATCAAGGTTTCAATTGAGACGCCAAACATTTAATTTATGATAAAAATTATGTTAAATGTAGTCCATGTTCCCTCCACAAGCCTCTTATAATCTTGCACATCATTGCATACATAAAAACATTAAGCTATCCTAGGAGATCTAATGTGATTGAATAAATAAAATCACAAACAACATGTATAATCATACAATACATATATAGAAACATCTAATTATCCTTATTATATAATTATATAAAATAGATTAGCACCATCACATAAATTTTTTAATCATCTATATACTTAAACAACATGGTATAAGTGTTCTAGCTTAATTACTAGAGTCAACAAAATAGGAATACAAGTAATATTAGTGTAATAAATTAGTTTTAATATGAAAATAATCAAAAACATGCATATAACTAGTGCTAGTTTAATCAAAGTGGTCTAAGTATAAATATCATACATATAAAATGAACAACATGAATATCATAGTAACGAAAAGGGCACCCTGTACGTCAAATTAAAAATATCCTGTTGTCACATGGACATTTACAATGTTGGGGAAAATAAAGGATAAGTGAAATGAATATTGGGCATCACATACAACACATGTACGAACCTTATATGATATATTATAACATTCACATAAACAAAAATCATGAAGTGTCATTTATGTAACGTAAGTTTGTTGAAAATGAAAATTCTACTAAATGAAATGTTTATTGTACATTTATGTCATCCTAAGGTGTTTTAATTATATCATATATATGATTAAAATATTATCAAAAAAATAAAAAAATAAAATTGAATTGTAAATTAAATTTTTTTAATATTGAAACCTTGCTTTTACATAGATTAGGTGTACATAATGCTTCTTTGGTTGTAACTTAATTTTTAAAACCATATTAGAGACAAATTATAAATATTTAAATTAAAAAAAAACTTAAAATTGAGTTGTAACTTCATTTTTAAAACTATCTTAGAGAAACTCTAAATAGTTGAGATGTAGTAGTGGTGGATGTTCCTTTTTTTAATAGAATGTCTATTGGGGATTTATTTTAATCATACATACACATAATTTTGTAATGATTAAAGCATTATAAAAACTTTATAATAACTTGAAGATATATTTAAACAATCTTCATTTCCTTTATCTTTATGTAATGGGTCAATAGTGTTTTGACTCTAACAACGGGCATGAAGTGCCAAGTCCTTGTGGGGAAATAGCTATTGAAGAAGAAAATGATGGGGCATGATGTTGAAAAATAAAATAAACATATTAGTTATAAATTATAAGTTAAATTCAAAACCATAAAATGAACATATTACTTTGAAGTTATAAGGTAAAAAAAAAAAAAATGAAAAACTGGTAACATTATATATATATATATATATATATATATATATATATATTAGAAAATCAAATTCCTTTTGTTGTCAATAGAGTTCAAAAAAAATAATTAAAGTGAAGACCTGCCTTAGAAATAGCTTTTAGGATAGCTAAAGGTAGTGTACTAATGAATACCGTAAAGGAGTGTACTAATGAATACCATATTGTAATATAAATCTATGCTCAGTCAACATATTTTAGGGTACATATTTGACATGAAATTAAAACTAAGGTAACCAATTTTGAATGAGAAACACCTATGCAAAACTAGTGTATGATATCCAAATGTAAGAAGTCAAGCCCAAAGGCCAAAGTCTTGGTAATAAGGGTTTAGAATGTGTTCGAGTGTTGATATGAACATTTATTTCCTAAATAATTCATTATGAATAAATTTTCACTCATGGGTCAAGGTTTGTTTTAGTGGTGAGTATTCATTAATTCATGAATATTCTATTTTTAAGATTTTGCTTTTGAAAAATTTTTAGGGTTGACGGATGGGAAAGGATCACCAAAATTTTAGGGATATTTTCTTTGTGGAGTCAGCTCACCAACCTTTTATAATGATATATAATATTAAACTTAAATTCACCAAATATATATAACAGATCCTTTGAGGTCCTGACATATACCAATGAAGGGAACAAGCAAAACCTCAACCACAGGAACACAACCAAATAATAGTAGTGAATGAAGAAAATGAATGATGGTACAAAATAAAAATCAAAACTACATAATCAAATGATAGAGATAAATGCTTGAGATTAATGATACAAATAAACATCAAAACTTAATGACATAGTCGAGTGACATAGTTGAATGACCTAGCCAAATGACCCAACCAAACAACATAGATGAATGACCTAGCTGAACGACATAGCCGAATGACAGTTTCAAATGGTAGACCAAATAGTAGAGATGAATGAAATATCTAAAGTCAACAAAAAATGTCATGTTGGGTGACATAGTTGAATGGTAATTTTGGGTAGGAAAATTGGTGAACTAGAAATGAAACTCTTATATTAGATGACAATACTGAATGGGAGTATTGAATGATAAATCTAAAAAGAATAGAAGATTATGGAATTTGGTGGGAATGGTAAAAGTATAGGCCAATCATCATTAAAATCATTCATATTATCTTATTTTAAATAACCAACCAAAAAGTCCTCACAATCACAACGCACTCAAAATCTAGGTATTTATTGTTTTTTTACTTCGTCATAAATTTGAATTCAACTATTAAATAATATTAAAAAAAATTTACTTTTAGAAATCCCGATTGTTATCTCACAAGATAGAATCAACCAGAATAACATATCACCCTATAAATATTTTTTTATCATTACATGCCACCACTCAAAGACGTTACTCTAGTTTTGAATGAAAATTATAATGAAAATGAAGTGGTAGAAGAGATTGGAATATCTCACCAAAAAAAAATTTAATTGAAACCTCCACTCAGAAATCTTCTTGAAGGAAGAGAAGTAGATGGATAATTGGAAATTCCTTTAAGATGGACTAGGCAAAAAAATTTCCCTTCATAGAACTTGTAGAGCCTGAAGATGCTAATGATACTCTAAAAGAATATAGATGTACAACATGTGTCTAGAAAGTAGGGAAAGAACATAAAATACAATTGAAATTGGAAATGATTGATAAACATTATGGAAAAGTATATGAGATAGTTAAGCACCCAGATAGAGTGATAACAAGAGCACACAGGTGGAAAACTCTAGAAGAATGCATGTATATAAGATATGCACAAGAGCATGAAAATGATAAATATCAAAAACATATTGTGGAGAAAGGGGGAACAATTGAAGTAAATTTTGAAAAAGTCAAGCAATCCCATCTGAGGGTAAAATACATATAGTTCTCTACTATATATAATATTTTAAAAAAGGTAGACCTAATATTTTTCAGATTATAATATTTTATTTCACTATAATGGATTTTTGGATATTCCATAATCACATTGGTCAGATAACAATGCTTGGGAAATCAAAAAAGGTCTATAAATGGTTGAGATTGAACATTTGAAAAAAAGTGTTCAAAAATCATTGTTTATCTCACTGTCCATCAATGAGGTCACTACAATTGACAACACAACATGGGTTTGCATTAATGTGTATGTTTTTTAGAACTATTCAAGGCAACCTCATCTACTAATAGTTCATAAAATGGTAGAAAATTGAAATGCAAAAAATCTTCATAAATTAGTTGTATCAAATTTGAATGATAAAGTTGGAATGGATGATTATGTAATAGCTACGAAGCTGGTATGTGTTGGGGTTGATGGTGCATTAGTTATGCAAGAACATAAAAATAATTTGTGTGTTCAACTGCAAACAACATTTACCACATATATGATTCTAATTAATTGAATGGCTCATAGGAGGAATCTTGCATACAAAATAGTTAAATTTTTTTCTAATGTGGCCAATGTGGAGGAGCTCATTCATGACCTACATGCTTATATGTCAAACAGTCCAAAAAAAAATTTAGAGTTCCAAAAATTTCCAATAAGAGTGATTGAATGTAAGAAACTATTGAAAGATGTTGATACAAGGTGGATTTTTATGTATGAACCTACTTGTTGAATTTTTGAAGAATATCCATCATTAGTAGGTTTCATGTATAAATATCATAGATAAATTGATAATGTAAAATATTTGTTGTACTATTTAACATTTTTAGAAACACTATTAACTTTATGTGGAATTATTCCAATGCTGAAGGAAATGAATTGTTTAATAAAACATTCTAAGGAGAGGTCCATTTATATTTTGGACTTCATATGATTGATAAAATGAGTATGTCAATATCTAGACATACTATACACTTCAAATGAAATGTTTCAAGGCCTTGTTTTTAGTAGTTGGAAATGTTTAACCAATTTACAGAAACTTGAAAATTATTTGGCATTGAATATCAATGATTATGTTTGTGTCATTGTTAATGGAAAGGAGATTTTAATGCACACTTTCTATAAAAGTCCTGATCTTGTGGGAGCTGAATCTGAAGAACTACCCATAAAACGTATTTTATATGACACTATTATATCTGAAACCCAGATGAAACTAAGTAGAGTTTCCCAAAACTTATCTACAAAGATTAGAGATCATTTTCAAAGGGATGATTTATTGGATGCAATGATAGTTGTCAGCCCCATTTTTTTGAATAATAATAACAGTCAAAATATGGTTAGTAGTTTATTTCATAAATACATGCATTGTCTTGTAATGCATTGTTATACACCTATAGAGGTGAATGGTGTAGAAATTATAGGTATTTTGGAAAAGGATTTACTCACATCCTAGTCAACCTATTTTGGCATTACAATGTTTAAATAATATCATCTTCTATATGAACCAATAGATAATAGGGAAATTACAATACTATGGAAAATAGTTTATCCTAGTAGTATACTATAGAAAATTCTAAGTGAATATTTTTTATTATATGAGCTTTGTCAAACAATGATTTTGGGCTCAGTGGAAGATGAAAGAGTATTCATTGCATTATCTTTCATAAAGTCAAAACTTTGGAACAGATTGGATAAAAATTTACAAACCTATTTGAGATTATATGTTTCGTGTTATGAAATGGATATTTTTCCATATGAAATATCTATGACAACATGTAGTTATCTAACTAAAAGAAGATGTATTAGTAATACAACAAATAAAGAGGACATAAATAATGACACTGAATATGGCACGGACACGATGGATGTAAATGTCACTACTGATGATCAAGTTTGTGGAGAATTATTTTAAATAGTAGACTTTTATAAATAGAGTCTCTAGATTTCAATTTCACATGGTTATCAAAAAATGCAATAATTATTATACATTTTTTGAAATTCAGTTCCTTGTTTTTTGCTAAGTGTTAAATGAAAAAGATTAATATATTGTCATTGTTTTAGGGGGAACACTATAGGTTAATATGGTTGTTTATGTATTTGATACATATTATTTATAGATATAATGTTTTCTAACATCTGAAGAAGTTCTATGATAGGGACAAACAAACCCATATTTTTATATCTAGTGCATAGTGTGTTTAGACAAAGATATAGTGTTAGAGAATGATGAGTTATGATCTTGTCTATCTTATTTGACCTTGTTATAATACATAGTGGATATTTATTTTCTAAATCATTGATATCTTCATGTTCTTATAGTTGATTGAAATATAACTTAGACTAAAATAAATCAATTTGCGAGTACAAGTTTATAACCCTAGCCATAACTTATATTTTTATCAATTTATGACTTTTATAAAGTATGTATATTTTTCATACTTGTTAAATTATCTGTTATTTAACTTCATATCTAATCTTAATATCTTACAATTCATATTAGAGTTAATAAACATTTTGGTGAACCTACATTTTACTTTGAACACTACTTGTTCCTTTTTTTCATTTTTGACTTAGGGTTTCAATTTAACTCTATAAATTCATGTAATTGAATGAACATAGTCCTAAACCTTGGATATTATATTAATTCTATAAATTCATGTAATTGAATGAACATACTCCTACATACTCTATATATACTACTATAAATGCCCTATATAGGTACTAGATAGGGCATATATATTACTATATATAGAGTATATATATTACTTCCCTATAGGATAGTGTAGGTTATCTACTCCTATGGAGTAGATAGCCTATATTTAAAATTTTTTCCAAATGTTTAGAGTCCTTAAAATTGATTCTTTTTAGAATAAAGTGATCAAATAAAATATAACCTTTTCATAGATTTGTAAAGACCTTACCTCTTGTTTATACTAATTTTCATATAAATGAAATTGATTTCATGATTCCTTATCTATCTACACATCCTCATAACATTAAAAAATATATTAACCTATTCTATAGTTTATGATCATAATCAATTATGCATATTTTCAGCTTTGATGAATCCTCATTAAAACTGACTATCACAATACTATCTTCAACATAGACCTCTACCAAACATGAATTTTTTTTTCTAATGACCTAAAATGCATCTCAAATCATGATTTACTCAGTAAATAATATAAATATTAAAAACGAAGAGATCTTGCACATAAAAAAAATAATTTTTTTACTATAAGATGCAATAACTATTATACATTCTCTAAAATACATTTCTATGTTTCTTTCTAAGTGATGACTGCACAAGATTAATATATTATGATTGTGTTAGGTGGAACACTATATAAAGGAATATGTTGACATTAATCCATTTATATTAAAATGTGAGTTTCACAAGTGCATCAAAAATATCAAAAGGGGGACTAACATCATTCAAGTTTACAACATCATAAAATTAAAAATGAAATTACAATCTACATGGCTCATCCAATAATTAAAACTCAATAAATTAAAATTAAAATTGTAATCTACATGGCTCATCTACTTGAAATTTTCATTCATAATATATATTTTAAAATAAAAATTGTTTTCAAATATATACAAGTTTAAAACAGATTCTCAATTACTCAGCAAGTTTCTCAACCACCTTTTCAACTTCTTTCTCAACTACTTTCTCAATCACAACATGCCCTGTGCCACTATTGTCCTTCAATATCTTTGTATTTTCAAGATCCATAAATGCAACATTAAGACATTTAATATTTTCCCTATCCTCTTTTTCAATTTCTCATGTAGAAAAGAGACTTAGATTAACAATTATCTTCTGCTTAAATAAGTCATAGGGATCTCATCCTTGCTCCTTAATAATTTTTTTGTAGTGTGTTGTTCTATTTATTCAATAGAATAATATTCTCCTTGAATTAAATGACATATTGTAAAAATTTTCATGCATTTTTCAGATGCACATTGAGGACCTCAACTTCTTGTTTTAAGTTCTCATATTTTGCCTATATTTTAAAATATAATTTAATTAGATGTGAATAAAAATTAAGAATGACATGAAATTTGATTAAAATGATATACATTACCAAAGCTTTCTCCTTCTATGCATTTGCAATCAAAACAAGGTTGATGTCTTTCACTCATGTATTAAAATATTCTTTGGATTATATATTCAAATTCTCAAAACTATTAAGCACGATAGTCAACAAATTATCATTGTAAGTATTAATAATAGTGATTGACCTAGATTTAGCTTTGGAAAATAAAGCATCAATCTTTATAGGTTCCTATTGCACCAATGAAAAAAAAAATCTCACTCAGAGTGGTTTTGATAATGGTTATTTATGTCTTTTATTAGGTCTTTCATCTGAATCTCCCACACACACAAATTATTTAGTTCATCAATTACTCCCTCCTGAAGACTAGAAATAATACTATCTACCACCAAATTGTTCGATGGAAAATATGTAAGGGCATCCTAAAACTTTAAAACATTCTCTATTGAGGTGGGACTATCTGGTGAAGTGCTTGAAGGTTCCTATTGAGCAATCACATGAAAATGTGTTGATTTTCTTTGGATAAAATCATGTGGATTTAAATTAGTTCCAACATCAGTGTCAGTATTGAACCCCAAATATTCCTTATCAAGCTCAATTTTTGGCAAAGAATTCAATCTTTGCAAACTCGATAAACCTCCAATAAACAAAGAAGGGAAATGGGAACTTGATATTTGGAGTGTTGTTGTTCATTTAGGTGGTGTTAATGGAAGAGCCTTTCCTCTTCCATGAAATAAATTTAGGGGTGAAGGCAATGGCATAATATTCCTCACAGATAGAGGATGGGTTGAACAATGTAATTTATTTTAGAAAATAAATAAATTAATAAAACAAAGTTATATGAGAAATTGATTAAAAAAATTAGTACTTTTATTTGGAGATAGTATATCCTCTAATGTATGAGGCATATTTAGAGTGATAGCCACAGGGATTTTTTGAGCTGGTATATTATGAAAATATTTAGTCTAAAAATAATAATCAAAATAAAAATAAAAATGAAATATGTAATGTAAAATGCCTTTCATAGAGGGTCAAAAAGGCACAATAGATGTTAATGTTTGTTGTGGTGGTGGTTGTTTCATAATCTAAATTATTATTGAGTCAACTACAAGAAAACCAATAACTAAAACAATGCACTTGAGTCTTGAAAATTAAAATCTCATTTGAAAATTTTAAATAGGAAACCTACGCATGGAGAGGACATCGATGAAACTCATAGATTTTTTAAAATTCAATAATATTGCATGGATGATTCTGCAAACTCTAAAAATGTAGATTCTTCAACCATAGTTGTATGTTATTCTTTTGAGGTAGATATTTTTTTTAGGCATGAATTATTGCCTATCATTTGTAACCAATAAATATAAAACAATTATTAATATTTACCTTGGTAACTATTTAACAAATAAATAAATAAATAATAAACCCTAGAATCTATATCAACAACTAAATAAATAAACAAATAAACTAACATCTTACTCATCCATAGACAAAGAGTTTGTCATCATTTTTGTATCCAACACAGTTAGACCCTTTGTTTTTTAGAGGTCAAAGAAGGTCTCTTAGTACAATGCTTTAATAAAATTGGAACAAAAAATAATGGAAGTGGGATTGGTAACAAAAAAAATTAATTCAAGCCTTATTCTAGAAGAAATAAAAGAGCACCAATCAAATTTATATTTGAAAATAGTATTTAAAATGTAAAAGAGTGCCCAATATGGAATATCTACTACTCTTCCCTGCAATACTATTATAACTTAGAAAAATTGAACCACTAATTTTTAAAAATGGTGACTAGCGTCTTCAACGTGGGTGCCCCTCTTTCAACTATCTAAAATGAAAGACAAAAAAGTATTTTAGATCACAAAAGATGAAACTTGAATTTTGAATATACAAATAAATTTATAAGTACATACCGATTCAAATGATGTGCAAATCAAAAATTTTGGCCAAGAAATTTCTATCTTCATCTAACAATATTGAATTAGAACTCATAGGGGTTACATTTTGAAATGGAAGGCATGTGATATTATGAATATATTGTGTCAAAGTACCAATTGAAATCATTTTAAAATCCACTTACAGGGTGAATATCTTCTTGTTTGGTTCATATGAATACATGAGCAATTTTAAAATCCTAATGTCGAGGTCATATTGTAGCATGCAGAGCAGGCCACTATAGTTACATTCATGAACCCAATTATTATATGCATCTGGTTATTGTATGAGTCTTAAAATATTTGGGCATAGTAGGTTTTTGAAAAGGAATTTTCTTTCCATGGATACAAAATTAATTTTTTCTCTAGAGGAATGAGAAATAAGTTCTACAAAATGTTAGAAATGAGGGTAAACATGAATATTTATAGAGTAGGGGTGGAAACTAGGCAATCAGATAGAAAACTAGATGCATAGGTCACCCATTAGTTTGTCGATCAGTCCAACTATCTAGCCCCATCACCAAGCTAAATTTTTTGGCCTAGCCGCATGGCTCAATCATTCAACTTGGCCATCTAATTCAGACATTCACTCTAGGCATTCAGATCAAGCATTTATCTCAACCATTTGGTTTGTTTGTTCAAATATGTACATTCACCCCTAGCATTCTTTGCAATCATCTAATTCATGATTTTATTTTAAACATTCGGTTCAACTGTTTAATTTAATCATTCAGTAATACCATTTGGTTTAACCGTTCACCATTACCGTCAAAGGATTCATCATGCCCATGAATCAAATTTTCTTAGATTCATTAGATATTTCCAATAGGTTTTCCAATTGGGCCTCTTAAAATGAACCCTATCATGGGTACAATAATTTTTTCAAGGCTTCATCTAATCTTTCCAATAAAGCTATAATGGCCTTATAGAAAAATAATTAAAAGTGTGAAAATACCAATTGAACAATAGCCAAAATCTCAAATTGTAATAATAACATTTCTAAAAAATGGTCCAAACTTATGCTTAATAAATTCATCTCTTGCTTAGCATGTTCCTTTTGTTAACATAGATGCATTAAAATGAGCCACACATCTATACAAGTAATATGAAAAATTTAAACAATTTATGTCTATTTTCAATACCTACTCTCAAGTTATAACCAACAAAATTATAAATTAAATTTATTAATTTATGTAAGCATACAAATATTATAACTACCATATAGTGTATTTTAGTATACCCTAATACTAAACAATAAAACTTTGTTAATTTTTGAAATTTTCCTAAATGACCTGGTCAATCTCACTATTAAAATAAACATCTAGATAAAAATAACTGCACAAAATGTAAATATTAATATCACCATGAAGTGCCTTGAGAATTTAATCAAATAACTTCAGCCCTCTATTTGTTTCTTCACCTATGTTTCATTGTATGGGAGGAAAAATAGATACACTCATTTATAGGGACATTATGGTGATCCGCAAGATGAATCAATGGCACGATATTAAAGATTATTTGCAGTATTAAAATCTCTTTGCCGTTGTAGTAGATATTTGATGTTGAATGTCCATGCTTATCATTAAGACCATTTATGTGAAATTATAACAAAAAAAAATTAAATACAACCCAGTCTTTCATGGTGTGATAAAAACACTTGATTGTGGGTAGTGAAATGCATCTTAGTTTAGTATTTTGGAAAAAAATAACCTTGTCTTTCAAAAAATAAGAGTTGGAGCTTACATACTTAGTAATGATGGAGGAGGAGAGTAAGTTATGGTAATGAGGATGAGCACTAAATTTGAAAAATATATAGATAAATAAAAAATAATGAGTCCTTTGTTGGCTTTCGTAAGGAGTTATTATGCACCAAATTCATGCTTCATGTGGCGATGATATAAAAATTATCTTTATAATGCGCTCCATGTTTGCAAATTTTTTCATCAATCCATCAAGATGATGGGTTACCGATGGCATTTCTCATAGAGAGTTTCATGGAGGAGTCTTTGTCTAACATTGAAGTCATTGAAGGTCAATAATTACATACTAGTACCGGATCCATGTATATGAAGGATTGAACTTGATACAAATACAACGTTCATTTTATTGAGATTACTTGTGTGCTTTTTCAACTGCATCCTCTTATGTGTTGCATGCTTATTTTTATGTAGTGGGTTGAGAGTCAAACAAAACAAATAATAACAACTGGTGGGCACATACATTCTAATAATAGTAGTGCTTGTGTTGGAGATTTATCAACTATGCAGAACTTTGATATTGGACTAGACTAGGGTCCCCTTAATTTGTGCACATGTTATGCATACAAGACATTGCCACTCAAAAAGCCATCCTTACTGCTGTATATTGAAGCTCACAGAGATATCTATAATTGTGATCTTAAAGATTCAGAATGTGGTTGGAGAAAAATATTGAAAGAACAAAATTCAATAATATTGCTTGATACAGACTTGCTTAAATATCTCTAATTCTTATGTATTGAAGGTGGCTAAATTTTTCCACAAGCCATACAATTTTAGTTTGAGCCGGTACATCAAATCAAAGAATAACATCCAGAGTCTATGTAAAATTATTTTTAAAATCTTTATTTTTGAAATCCTAAAAACCAAATGTGCTCCTAAACTAGATATTGATATCTATGAGGAAAGAGTTTACACTTGCAATGAGCCTCTGCTTGAAATTGAATGTGATGACCTACGATGGGCATCCAAATTGGGATTAGAAGATGTAATTCTCATCTAGCATACAGCTATGAAATGTTTTGAGATGGAAATTGAAAAGCATAGTGAGAGAGAGAATAATCAGAATGCATGTTTTAGCAACACTATCTAGGTGTTGTGCATATCACCTGGTGTGATGCCTAAATTTTTTGCCACTCCATGCTGATATTACAAGGATTGCATACATGGAATTTCAATGGTTAACCAATCCACTTGGCTCGATAAGGGTACTGTTTGTGTTAAGCCACACTCAGACCAAAGATGGACTGGTCCAAGAGGGACCAGTACCTCAATGGTAGAGCACTCTAGCAGCATTGGAAGGTCCTAGGTTCGATTCCTAGCTGGTCCATGTCTCCACATGGTATCAGATCTAGGCCCAGGCTAGGAGCCCCAAGCACACTAGAGGTGTGGCTTAAGGGCGGGTGTTGGTGTTAAGCCACACTTGGACTGAAGATGGACTGGTCCAAGAGGGACCGGTAGCTCAGTGGTATATCACTCTAGTAGCATTGGAAGGTCCTAAGATCGAGTCCTAGCTGGTATGTCTCACATGGTATCAGAGCTAGGCCCAGGCTAAGAGCCCCAAGCACACTAGAGGTGTGGCTTAAGGGGGGGTGTTGGTGTTAAGCCACACCTGAAGATGGACTGGTCTAAGAGGGATGGAGCTCAGTGGTATATCACTCTAGTAGCATTGGAAGGACTGATCAAGTCCTAGCTGGCCCATGTCTCAACATGGTATAGAGCCAGGCCCAGGCTAGGAGCCCCAAGCACACTAGAGGTGTGGCTTAAGGGGGGGTGTTGGTGTTAAGCCACACTCGGACTAATGGACTCCTACGAGGGACCAATAGCTCAATTGTAGAGCACTCCAGCTATGGATGGTCCTGGTCCTAGCTGGTCATGTATCAACATGGTATCAGAGTCAGGCCTAGGCTAGGAGCCCCAAGCACACTAGAGGTGTGGCTTAAGGGGGGGTGTTGGTGTTAAGCCACACTTGGATCTGAAGATGGACTCGTCTACGAGGGACCAATATCTCAATGGTAGAGCCCTCTAGCAGTGTATAGATGGTCCTAGGTTTCTAGTCCTAGCTAGTCCATGTCTCAACATGGTATCAGAGCCAGGCCCAGGCTAGGAGCCCCAAGCACACTAGAGGTGTGGCTTAAGGGGGGGTGTTGGTGTTAAGCCACACTCAGACCAAATATGGACTGGTCCAAGAGGGACTAATAGCTCAGTGGTAGAGCACTCCAGCAGTGTATGGAAGGTCCTAGGTTTGAGTCCTAGCTGGTCCATGTCTCAACAGGTACATGTATTTACATTTATACTGACCATAGTGGGTAAGTGATGGTATAGCATTAAACCCTCTATCAATGAAGTACAGATACACTGATAAAAAAAATTCACTGTATTAAAGTTCATTCCACACCATGTGAGGTTGCGAATAACATGTAAAAATTCTACCCATCAAATCTTAGTAACAATAATATAATATTCAACTCGTTCACATATTTTAATGAATGAAAAATAAAGTGATCTAATTGGGTAGCTACGCAGAGAATAATAACCAATTAAATTTTTTTTAAGGCTAATAGTCCCACCTTGAAGACTAATAACATATGGGATACAATGTCATTGTAATTGGTAGTTTTGGATGTATTTTTGGATAGTCTTCACTATCCTCTTTAAATTGTCTCTTATTATTATTATTATTAATATTTTCTAATGATTCTTCTTTCATCTAGATAAGTTTGTAGTGCTAACTTAGTTTAACTTTTTTTTAAAGTTTATTTTTTATATACAAATTAAGTATAATATTTCATTCATATATTATGTGTGAGAAAAAATCCTAAAAAAAGTGTCATGAAGCGGTTTCAGTATTTGATGTAATAAATTTGTAATGTTTGATTTAATGAGGTTGGGTGTTTGGCATGATGCAAATTAAACGTTTATTGCATTTATGGAGGTTTTCTCATTCTATGTGGTAGGTTGAGATTGGGTGTGATGCTTGTAGCATTTGATTTATAGTTCGACATGGAATTGTTGAGGGCTTGAAAAGAGGGCAACCAATAAGACAAAGAAATGTATCATGTCCACAACAAGAATGGCAGGGACATGCACTATAATCTGAATGAATTGGTCAACTAACACAGAAAAATTTGATATCTAAGAACTAGTGTCATAGACTTTATTTTTAAAAGTGGTTGAAGGTGGTGATACTCTACATTTATAAGAAATATTTTTAGAGGATAGGCAATCATATGTAGAATCAAGTATAAACTATACTTTTTGGGGAAAATGGATAAGTATGATGTCTATAATCTTGATATTTTCTTCATTTTCTAGGAAGTATGCCATGATTGGAAATAAAATATTTTAAATTAATTAGAATCTATATAAATTTTACATGATTTCTTCAAAATTAGAGATATTATATTCTTTTATCACATTTATTATATGATATGGTCAAAGAAGTGGTGTATTAAAATTTTGATATTATTCCTGATCTAGAACAATTCAAAAAACCTAAGGTAAGGATGCATTACATAATGCTACTTAGCTTATCATGTTTTTATGAAATAGTCAGTTCTTTTAATTTCTTGATATATAGGAGCTATTCTAACTATTAGATATGTGACAACAAAGTTAATTGTTAGATCATTATACTACAAAATTTCAAACACATTTCTTGACAGGGGTTTGGAGAGGGGCGGGGCGGGGGAGGGAGAGGGGGCATTTGGTGGGGGGAGGGGAGACAGTCCCCCTCCCTCCCCCCATTAATGTCACAAGAGGAGGGGGTCCAAGTGGTGATGACAATGAAGGTTAAGGAGCAATGCCCTCAAAACAAAAAGTCACGTAATCAAACCCCTATTTATTGGAAGACAAATTTCACCAAATTATATTTTTAGGTTTAATAATTATTATAATCTCATCATAGTTTCTTAATGTCCCAGGGGCTTTGAATCCTCATGATTTCCCACTTAATAGATCTACATGACTTTGAAAGCTCAAGAGGTTTATCCCAAAGGCTTCATGTCTCAGACGTTCGAGTCTTTCGAACACTGCCACTTGGCGGCTCTTCGGTACTATGAAAGCTCTAATGTTCAGCCCAAAAGTTTAATATCTTTGAGATTATGAGTTCTTAGAATATTGGCACTTGGTAATTATGTAGGGCTATGGATGCTAGAGAGGTTTAGTCTAAAGGCTTAATGCCTCTGTTGTTTCGAGTCCCCAAAATTATGTCATTTGGAAGCTCCATGAAGATGCAAAATCTCGGTAAAATGCTTAATGCCTTTGACATTTTAGGACCCTAGAATGCTACCATTTGACTGCTCCATAGGAATATACAAGTTTAAGATTCTTAGCCCAAATTATTAATGCCTCTGAGACTCTGAGTCCTCATAATAATGCCGCATGGTAGCTCCACTAGACCATGGAAGCTCAGTAGGCCTAAACCTTTGGGTTCTGAGTCCTCAGAATACTACGAGTTGGCAGCTCTACGGGGCTGCAAAAGATCAGGAGGCTTATCCCAAAGGATTAATGCCTCTAGGACTCTGAGTCTTTGGAATATTTTTGCTTGGCAGCTCCTCGAGACTATAGAAGCTCCGGAGGCTTAGTCTAAAGGCTTAATTCCTCCTGGGTTCCAAGTCCTCAAAATACTACAACTTGGCAGCTCCATAGGTATACAAAAATTGATAAAAGGTTTAATGCCTTTGGTGTTTCGGGTCCCCAGAATACTACCACATGGCAACTCCACGGGACTCAAAAATCTTGAGAGGCTTATCCTGAATTGAAATATTATTCTTTTTTTTTTTTTTTTGATGTTCACATGATGTAGGTAACAATATAATTATGCATTTTTATTAGTGTTTTTATTCAATTTGATTGGATCTTTAAGAAATAATTTATTAAAACCTTTTACATTTTTTAGATTGGTTTTAATTGAATCTTGAAAACATTGCCACTTGTAAAATTATTCATGATATTATATTAGTAGAAAAAATTCCTTTCAAAAAATAAGAAAATAAAGAATGTAGCTTATATAATTCGTATGATTCAAAGAAATGAAATAGAAATTTTACTCAAGATTATAAGGCCTTAGTAATTTGAGAAATTTAATACAACATTTGGCTTGCTGTATATAAATAGGCTATGCAGTTTGCATTCTAATTTGAGTGTAGTTTGTCTCTCGGTTTGAGTGTAGTTTCTTTCAGAAAATTTTTTCTTGCCTTTTCAGCTCGTTGTATATAGTGAAATATTTTTCCAAATTTTCTTCAAGCTTTAATTCTAACATTTAATTGGATAATAAAAAATTTAAAATTTTTAAAATTGAAATAGACCTATTTTCTCTAAGTAAATAATCTTATTCTATCACATCACCCAATAAAAAGGTAAAAAAATAACAATTATTTAATTTTATATTTCACAAAATATATTTATAAATACATAAATTTTAAAAAGTGTAATATACACAATTTTTTAATACACAATTAATTGAAAAACGATTACAATAATATCTCCACAAGAAGTGATAATAAAATTGTAGCCACGTCCCAATGCAAAAAAGGTCCCCAACTTGTTCATTAGAAATGAATTTATATCGTGACTACGACGTAGTTTGAACCTAGCGGATAAAATGATATTGCGAGGTTTTTATTCCAAATACTAATTAACATCGTGCCACGTAAGAAATCACGTGTGGAAACTCGGGTGAATTTTCGTGGATGCTGCGCAGAGTAATCATATCGAGGGTACAATTATAAAGTAAGTCAATTAATACATTGAATGAGCGGAGTAAGCATGAAGTTTACTATTCTGATATTACACAGTGGGCCAGGGTTGGGGGGCGGTAATAACTGGCTGCTCACACTGTTTCTTTGTAGGAGTTAAATTTTTAAAAATATTAGAATGTGGTAGGTAGTACGATTGATATTGGTAGTTAGGAATATTTTATGGTATCAAAAAAACATATTATATAAATTTAGTACAATATAAAAATGTTAAAAATATACTCGAAAAATATTTAAAAAAAACATAAGAAAATATAATGTCAAAAATATATTCGATCAATATAAATAGATAAAGACAGACAAAAATATCAAAAATATACTCAACAAAAGAAAAACATGAGACAAAAAAAATTACTAAAAATATATTAAAAAAATACTTATAAAAAAAAAGAAAAAAAAACATGGAAAAAAAAAAAGCCAAAAATATACTAAAAGGATACGAAAAGAAAAACAGTAGAAAAAAAATAGAATACAACATACAATACTCATTGAATATATTCTATATATTCATTAAATATATATTATATATATAATCATTGAATATATAATATATATGTGTATATATATATTTTTTTAATATAGAACGGTCGTTGCGTATTTTTGGCTCACAAGACTGGCAGCTGAAACAAACGCCGCTTCAAAAGGAGAGCCGTCGGGATCTGCCTTTGAAAACTCTGATAACATTTGATGGCAATGTTTTGCAATTTTTGTTTAAATTCTTTTGGATTCTAATGACTTTTCCAACTGGAACCATGACCTTGGACATCAAAATTTTGGTCGTTGCAGAAAAAAATAAAAAATTGATACGGACAGGAGACCCCACTGAAGCCTAACGCCCACGAATTATATTACAGACTTCATACAATCTACGTAATTGCAGTGAAATTATTTCTTCTTATTCTTCCAATCACGCAAGCCGCCATGAATAATATATTGGCTATATATACTCTTATCGTTCCCTAAGATGGGATATCATAACAAGCGGACGGTTCGGATCTGTTCTGATTCCAAGTCAACTCAATATGGGTAGGGCTCCTTGCTGCTCGAAAGATGCAGGCCTCAATCGCGGGGCCTGGACCGCCGAGGAGGATACTATTCTGACTGAATATATCACAATTCATGGCGATGGCGGTTGGAGATCTCTACCACCAAAAGCAGGTAATTAACTTTCCAGATATAATAGTAACCCTATAACACTGCAGCAGATTTTTTTGTTAAATAAGTAGATGCATGGTAATGAGTATTGCAGGCCTCAAGCGTTGCGGAAAGAGTTGCAGACTGCGTTGGTTGAATTATCTCCGCCCTGATATCAAGCGCGGAAACATTTCTCCTGATGAAGAGGAACTCATCATTAGATTGCACGGACTGCTTGGCAATAGGTAGCAAATCAATTATTTTATTGTCTGAGTATGGGCCTTGCGGTCGGCTCTTTACCTTTACATTTACAAATTTTGCATTCTGTGTATTCAGGTGGTCGCTAATAGCAGGTCGACTGCCGGGACGAACAGACAACGAAATCAAGAATTACTGGAATACTCGTCTGAGTAGAAAGCTGCCAAACAGTGGATCTAAAGAACTCAACGTCAGACCCACATCTTCATCTCAAGTAGAAGATGGTGAAATATTCAAAGTTATTCCTGTGAAAACAACAGCAGTGAGGTTCTCAAACGTGCACAACAAACGTGTAGATAATGATAATGTTAGTACGGATCATCAAGACTTCAAATTCCCCAGTGATGCCAACGCATGCAGATCGTGGTCTGAGTTAATGGAGGACGAACTTATGACAGACAGTGATTTTGAGTTTCTCAACTTTATTGACACTAATAGTTTTCTTGACCTTGAATTTCCTTCCATGGAAATTAATGGACAATATCCTCCATTTTGCATCCCCAGTTTAATGGACCATCAATTCCCACACTTTCAACAATGTGACCAAGTCAATATGCCGGAGAGGTTAGAGTTTTCAAATGAGCTGTCTTCTCCTGACTGTATTATGTTCGATTCTTCAGATTTGAACAGTGGAATTGTTCGAAGAAATCTATCATAATATGTATCATGTATAAGTATAAATTTACGTAGTAATTTGTAAGTACTGGTTAAGCTCAGGCGACCTGTTATGAAAGAAAGCAGCAAGTAGAAAATTTTCACAGTTTATAAAGAGCAACATCACCCAAACTTGGTGATACTGAATGACCTCTATGCACATGTAGGTTTTATGAAGTACAATAATGTTACAATTTTCTATGACTCAAGAAACTTCCAAATTTGCTTACATAAATTTTCCTGTGACTCAAGAAGCTTACAAATTTGCTTACGTAAGGAAATGTGTACCAATAGGCAATTCAATGACTAAGAGTCCATTTGTCTATAGATTTTTAGAAATAAAATCCACTTCTTGAATATCAATATACAAATAAAATTTCCTGAATTATACGAACACGGTGCTATTGGAATGTGATAAACCCGGACCATAGATTTAAAATCTAAAAGGGAATGCTAAGATTCAATCTAACCCCTAAGAGAAAAAACTACGGAGCTTTATGCCAACAATGCTGCAAGCTAGAATAGAAAGAATAGTCCACGTAAATATCATGTTATTCACTTATAATGAATAAGGTCTATCGATTAATTATTTTGTAGTGCTTTTATATTTTCTTATTCACTCAATGAACCCATATCATCTAATTTAGATATTATTCAATTGAATTCATAATGGATGTTTTTATTTATTATTTTTTACTATATAAATTTAATTATATTTTAAATACATTGTTTAATATGATTATATGGATTTTATTTATATTATGATATAAATATTTAATTGCTTACAATTAAATTAGATAATATATTTTAAAAAATAATTAAGTTTTATTAATTAATTAAAAAATTAAAATTAAATAAAAAATAAAGGGTTTAAGATTGAGAGAAGAACAAGAAAATTGTATTAAAACTTTATAGATCAGCATTTCGAGCTAGGAGCTTAGCCCATTATCACGAGAGCTGAAAAACATGATTATTTGATGTTTGGAAGTGGTCTGTTGATAGTCTTCAAGATGTAATAGTGAAAATATGTAAAAAATGATTGAAATATAAACTATTTTGTACTCTAAAATAGAGTACATAGCATTTTGAAAATTTTAAGAAAACTACAGATAAATTTTAAATAACATAAATAATATGTTCACTTAGGCTTGATCTTCAAAAACCTTATTCATTTTTTCGTAATTTCTCTTTGATCATTTAAAAAATAATTCCCTTCTTCATACACTAATCAGACAACAATATCTAAAAAATAATTTAGAATATATAGTTTAGGGTTTGTATTAAACTAGAGAATACTGAAATTAGCTTGATATTTGTCATGTCCTCAAAAAATATCAATATTAAAAATAAAAAATTTCAAAAATTTGAATAGTTCTAATAAGATACAAACTAATAATATATGTTCTGTTTCTAGCCATAAACTTATGTGCTTCAATGAATACTTGATTTCATACAGAATGATTATAAGTGCTTAACAGATTTATGTTAATAATAACATAAATGTTATAGTTTCCCTTTCTATCTACTTGATGACTAATAGCATATAATTCACGTGTATTTATAAAAATAATAAGAATAAAATTAGAACCATATTGATGTTCCAACTAACATTCAATAGTTGAAATGATAAAAAATATGTTCAACAAGGGTCCTATGCAATATAGCTAGAAGGGGTTGTTTTAATGGGCAAAAGAGTATGCCAATGATCCATACAATGTATAGAGCATTGGGGATACTCTAGACACAAAGGACAAGGTGAGATAAATTATTTTTAGAGAGAAGGAAAAATATGGAGAGTGTTGTGGAAAGATACGACTACTATCAAAAGTTGATAAATGTACCTAAAATTCATTATTTAGATTGATAATTGATAATTTAAAAAATATTTAAATCATGTAATTTAATACCTAATATACACCTAAAGGCCATGTTTAAGTGTTTAGATTTTATCTGTTACAATGTATGCATGTGCATATATATTAAATTAGAAAGTAGACACGCAATAAATGCAACATTTCATGTGCTTGAATATCATTAAAAAATATGATCTACTACGAAACATGCAAAAAATTATTTATTTATTTACACATACATGTGTGAGCATAAAATAATATATATATTTTTTAAATTTTAAAACTGAAAACAAAATACTTGATTATGATAATAAATTTCATGTAGTTAAGCACCTTATTGGATTCTACCCTTCTCACTTATCTAATGTGTTTTATGGATTTTGGAACACATTTCTTATCACAATCTCAAAATAAGATGAAATTAAATTATAATTATAATTCTATATTTTTTTAATGATATATTGATTATCCCTTTATGGGAGTAAGTAAAGTAATATGATTATATATTTAGTTAGAAAATTAATCAAATATTAGATACCAATATTCTGATATAGATATGCACATATCCCAATAGTATGTAATTTAATATGATGAGTGATATCTATTTTCCCTTTTTCAGATTTTGAATAAATTTTTGAAGCTTAAATGTTTAAATTCGAAAAAAAAAACATCAATACATCATATTTAAGATAAACTGAAAAATAGTGATATATAACATATAAAAATAGAAATAAAATATGATATGAATAAGTTTATCCATATAAAAATATAACATAATTAATGCTGAATAAAGAGAATATGCCCCATATATGTTCCACAAATAAATAATGTAAGGTAAAAATAATTATACCTCATGGAGGAAAACATAATATCATTGTCATATGATAAATCAATGTAAAGTATGAGTATAGAGAAAAGATAATGTCATTGTCATAAGATAAAGAAATGTGAGATATGAGTATGATATTTGCTTACAATTGATAAATGATAATAATAATGAAAACTTAAGGAATTAGAAAAGATTCATTGCAAAAGATGGATTATGAAAACATACAACCCACCAAACATTTTAATAAGATAATTAAAACAAAATACATGTCAAATATATGATCAAGTACCAAATAAAGACTGACGTCACACCAAGCATTGAGAAAACATATAACATAATTAAATCATATAAAACACATTCAAAATATAAAATCACGTTGAAAATACATCAATAATGGAAAAAAGAAGCTAAAAACATAAGAAAACATAAAGTATCCATTTGAAGAATGAGTATAGCAAGGATGACAAGAACTATGAAGGAATAATAAGCATGTCAAAATATATACAAAGCATAAATATGTATATAATATATTTCAAAGATAGAGAAACATATGTAGCAATATATATCTTGTCATGCATATAAAAATACATTCTTTTTAATTAATTAAAAAAAGCTATTGAAAAAGATAAATAGTTAAAATGACATCAATTTAAAGAATATAACAAAGCGTTGACCTGAATTTAGCAGTGTTTTAAGTTTATTTGTCCAACCTAACTCTAACAGAGAATTAGATATAAATAGGATATAAATTGACCATAGGAAACATCATATCATTAAGGTGACCTTTCATTTTATCTCTCTTTGATCATCTCCTCTGAATAATTTAGCCTTATTGAATTACTATTTTAAATCCAATACAAATGGTGTTGATCTTCTCTCTTACTCAATATATCGTAAAATAATACATTCATATTAATATTTATGATATCTATCTCATCCAATTTTTATATAAACTATAGTTAATATTTAAATGTTAAAACAAACCTCTTTTCTATTATTTTCATTGTGATATGAATCAAATTATCATTAAACCTTCAACCAAATTATACATTGCTATATAGCCATCTCCTATATCTCATCTTCTATTGAAGAGATCAGAATTTTCCTTATGATAATATCTAACTATGTGGTTGTGATTGATTACACATTTTCTTATACTTACCAAAAGAACAATTTGAATGTGCCCCAATCGATTAAATATTTTAATGCTAGTCATCATTTCATCCTTCTGATTATCTTCAGCCCCATTTTCCATATTCCTTTTGATACCATTAAATATTTTAACGTCCTGATAATGAGTGAGAGGTGAGACGGATACATATTCCTCAGTAGCATCACACAATATTTTAAGGCCACGTATGCTCATCCTCAAGATCTGGCACGCCAATATTAAAAACACCATCACCAAAAAAAATAAAAAATAAGAAGCATAAATGGAAAACAATCAGAAAGATTCCAATGCAATGAATACCTCTCAACATGGAGACAATGATGGAAGTAATGGGAACCAATGACAAAGCTCCATATATATAAGGGCTGTTGGAAGGTAAACGAGGCTCAACCATAAAGTAAACCACCATGGAAAGGAAAATAGAAATACAGATCATCGCCCAAAAGAGGAAATAAGAGAAAAATAAGCTTACAACTTACTAAAATAATAAATGAAAGGAAATAAGATGACATGAAGAGTTTAACTCCAGTCAACAAAATAAAGGAAAGAACAGTACAAAACTGAATATACCTCTTCCCAACTCGACATAGAAAGAAACAAGTCGAGTTTGAAGAAACAAAACTACCCCACAATCTCAAAAACAAAGCGGGGTCTAACTGAAACTTCACAACGATATGGAGTTTATATTATTATTTTAAAATGTCTTGGCATTGTTTTTGCATGATTTATTTCTAACCCTCCATGTGCATTTTTACCATTACGTCATACATATTGCATTTTTTCAGCCACTTTTCGTGAATTGAGCTTGTAGTTGGCTATCCAGTCTAGCACGATGTTGCCCTGCCTAAATACATGATTGATATTTACTTCAACGAAACTTTTCTAGAGTTATTTTCCTCCTCCTACTATACGTGGAATTCTCCAATGGTGAGTATTTGAATGTTCTATGGCATTAATGATGACAAGCTAATCTCAAAATATTGTAGAGTTTTTTTTTTCAAAACTACTGCTATTTTTAAGATGATACCATCTTCCTTTGCAATATTCTATTCTCGTGTAAACGGTTTTAAATGTCAAAATTTCACCTTTTTGATTCCTTATTATAGTCTTTGTTTTTTATTTATTGGGGTTATGCTTTCATGCTCCATCAAAATTAATTTTAGATCTATTTTATTCTAAAAAGATGCATTTTGTTTTGTCTCAGCATTTTTGATACTATTGTTAATTGGCTTCATCTTCTCATAAAGTATTCTTATAAACTCACAATTTTTAGAATATTGATTTCTTATGGGGTTGTTTCTTTATTAATTTTATTAGAGTTTGAAACTATATTAAGAATGTTTTTTTTTTTTTTCCCAAATAGTTTCCAAATGTTTGTGCCTTCTTTTCTTCAAAGTTTTATTGTTTCTTTTCATCCAATCCTTTTAATTTATTAAACATGGGCCCGTTTCCCACATATTTATTAAAATATTTAGTCGAAACTTACATTTCTAAATTTAGAAATGCTCTTGAAGTGATTTATTTATGGCCCAACTCGGATTAAACTATTTAAAAAATTTATTCCCAAGCTAGGTTGTGTACTTGCATTATACAATAATATGATCATATTTAGTATTATTGTAGCACATGACACATCTTATGGGTTTATTAATGTCTTTCTTTTTAAAAATTTTTCTAGCTAAGTATTATATTTTTTTCATGCTTCTGGTGTGAAATTATTTTCTTAAAAATTGTTATCTAAACATAGGGAAGTTTAAATATTAAACTTTTATTTTTTATATCACCATGTATATACCTGTACCATTTAAATTCCATTTCACAATGTCATTTTTCAATGTCCAAGGTACTCAAAATCATTTACTATTTTATACTTCCTCCTATATTCCATCTAGTGTTTGAAATATTTTACGTTGTCTTCTTGTATAACCTTCATCAGTTATTTTATTCCATTAGTCTTTTACTTTGTGTGCCCATTACATTCTACTTTCCCTATAGATATTGCCTAGGTTTGGATCCAATCTCATGGGTTGATATGTGACCTATCTTCACATAAATTAGTATAGGTGCCATTTTCAAAATATTTAATGAGACATTTCAAAATGATATCTTTTACTTACTTGATCATGTTCCATTTCTTATCCTAACGGAAGATCCTTAGTAGTAAATATTCTTATATGTTCCCACTAAACAAATATTTTTCCACTCCATTGTTCAGAGGTGATACTACTTAGTCTTCACCCTAGTTTTTTAACTAGTGCCAAGTTGAATTTTAGGGTATTACTTATTCAACATTTTCACTGATTGAGAGGTTATGTTCAAAGGAGGAATTTAAAATTCTATTATGTCCCTTGCCATAAAAATGTCATAAGGGTTTTATCAATTTACCTCAAAATCACTTGAGCTGAAATCATTACCAAAAATGAAAAAATAAAATTAGTTTGGAGGAACACTTTAATAAGAGTGAGTTTACCTGCATAGGTTAAATAATTTCCTTTGAATTTCTCATTTTATTATGAATTTTATCAATGATTTTATTCCACATTCTATTTTCCCCTCTACCTTCAAAGATATGAAAACCTAAATATGTATCTAGAAGATTACCTTTTTAATTTCCAATATTATATAAAGAAATGTATGAAGATTAATAGTGATGTTAATAAATAATATATTTGATATGCTTCTATTGATCAACTACACTAAGTATTTTTCATAACTAATCAATACATTCTATATTTCTCTAAATTCTTGATGAGTGGGATAGGTGAATAACCTTCCTTCATCTTAAAATATTCAAGGAGAGTGAGATAATAAATTTTTCATTGCTTTAATTCCTCTTTTCTTTTTACCTCTTGTTTTATGAACATAAAAAACTATCCTAGAGACTTGGCTATGAGGATAAATATATAGGGAGAAATTGGATCACCTTATCTAAGCCCTTTAAAAGAAGGAAATAATTCTTCTAGAGCACCATTAATCATCTTAGATAACTTTACAAAGGAGTAGCAATTTTTAATTCATTCACTCCAATCATTTGAAAAACCATATCTTTCCAAATCCATTTATAGGAGGGACCATTTGAATTTTTCATAATATATTCATATATCTAACTTGATGACCAATCTTCTTCTTTTCCTAGCACTAGGGTAGTGTATGATGTAATAAGAAATAAATATGCAGTCCATAAGTTTCCTACCCTTTACAAATCCTACTTGTTCTTCTAAAATGATTTTAGAAAAGAACTCTTTAATATTGCTAGCATTAATTTTTAATATTAATTTATAAATGGTGTTATAGATGGATATTAGATAGAAGTCCTCCACCGATAAATAATGTTATTTTATAGGAATCAACATGATTAAATTAATGTTGTAAGATCTCAAAATGGGTTTCAAAGATTTGGATTCTTAAAATTCTTCCGTTAGCTCTTCCCTTATCATGTCACATAGCTACTAAAACAATAATGTAGGGAAATTATTTGAGCCATGTGATTAATATCCTACCACACTAGAGAGATCTTCTTTGGATTACTTAATAAATACAAAATCCATTAGCTCTTTATTATCTGGTTTGTTACCAATTGAAGGATATGATTATAGAAACTTTCTTTGTCCTCCTAATTTTCTTAGATTTCTCTCCTTAGAATGTTTTCCTAATAGTTCACCATATACTATATGATTTACTCACACTTCTCCAAAATGACACCCTCTAACATTTTTAGCTTCCTTATATGGTTATTTTGTCTCTTGATTTTGAAATATAGTTGGAAAACCTAGTGTTTATGTCACCTTCTGTAAGCCATTTTACCTTAAATTTATGTTTATAATAGATTTCATCCTTTTTATACATGTATTATAATTTAATATTAACTTCATCCTCTTCTTCCAAGAGTTTATTTAAGTTAGAGACTTCTATTTTTTTATTATGAATAAGTTCACTTATTATTTCTAAATCCTTTTTTTTATGAAAGAGTGTTGATTGAATTTTTCATAGAAATTATAAATTCTTATAACTTTTGAGAAACTGATACATCTTAATTTTGCATCTTTTACTCAAAGTATTCCATTATTGAAATGAAAAAAATCCTTAAACTAGAGAAGTTCCATCCACATTTTTTGAAATCTAAAAGGCGGCCTTAATAGTTTGTAATCCTATTTAACGTGAAGAGAAATAGAAATAGTAATGAGGAAAGGATAACCATTGAGGTTATTGATGATGGGCCTTTAGGAGTTCATCATGTGAGTGGAATACATGAAAAACATGCAAGCAATCGAGAATATTTGGATAACATATCTATGAGGCATGATGAATAAGTTAAAGAAGTGTTTGTGGGAAATCTTGATTCCCTTAATGTGGTTGTTGAATGTGTAGGTCCATATATGGAGAAGATGGAAAAGAAGAGGAAAAATTATGGTTCATTGTAGCATGCTTATTTATATAAGAATAAGAGTAAATAGGTGGTACAATAGGATAATATGACATCATTGACTGAAGAGTTGATTAGTAATGATATATAAATAATATAAGATTATCTTCTAGTCATCATGGATATAAGAGAGAGTAAGAAATAGATGGTATAATAATGATCTCAAGTGGATATATAAGATGGATTTCATTTATAGCACCTACAATCAAGAGAGATGACCCTCATAACAATGACCAAAAAAAATTGGCAAGAGGAAGAAGAGCTTGTTAATAGGATATTGGTAGATAGAGAAGGTTATGCATTAAATATCCATATTGAGAGATGGATAGAGAGAAAAATGGTAATAACCTATAAATATATATTTTTCCAATGATCATTTGGACAAGGAGAGATGGATAATTCCACTTATGTGGCATAGAGACAAGAAAGGAGATTAAGATGGTGTGATTTTTTTACCAAGATGAATAAAGGATGAAGATTATGTTGCATATATGGGAGCATCCAAGATAGTTATTGGATAAAAGTCTCTTTTGCTTCAAGGTATACATTGTTCTCATATGGAAAAGGAGATTGCAAGGTTTTATAAACATGGCATAGAAGTGGTGAGGTAATCCTAGATCTAATATAAATATGATGAAAATGAAAGAATTCAAAGATAACATCAAGTAGATAAGTTTTTTATCATCCCAAGAATTTGGAGAATAATATGATGTTAAAGTAGAGTTTGAAGATTTTATTGACATAACATTGAGGATAAAAAGATATGAGTAGGTGAATATTATCTTAGTGGTAGTATTAAAATCTATGTGTGATCATTTGGATTCCCAAATGTATGTTAAGTCTAATAAGTTAATATTTAAGATGTCATAAGTGTTGAGTTAGATGGATGTGTATTTTTAAAATATAATAAAGGATAGAGTAGCTATTATGATAAAGGCATTCAGTGGTGGTGGTCATATGGTGGTGATTTTCATCCCACAAGTAGATGGAAAGAGAATAAGATAAGTATTTTGTGGATGCGGTTAGGATATTTTGTGGATGCAGTTAGGATATTTTGTGTTCAATACCATAAATGATAAAATTAATACCAAAGGTAAGAAGAGAAGAAAGTGTTTGAAGGCAATAAGGAATTGGAAGAGGAAGAAAAAATTTGACAAACAAGTAAAGTACTTAGTTTTTTGGAAGGGAATGCCATGGACATTATAATTTTTGGTCAAAATATTAGTTTTTCCATTTATTACATTTTTTGTGATCAGTAGATTATATTTTAAAAACCTAACATGTTTGATGTAGGAACATCTAAGGATTCTTGCAATCATTTATCAACCAAAAATGGAGTGTGTGTGTGTTTCTATATTGTCTTTTTTGAGTATTTGTCATTTTTGGCATTGTAAATATGATCTAATAGAAATAGAAGTACTCCTATACTTTGGTAACATAAATCAAATCATATAATGATAGGTTTTAGATAGACACATGGTTATAAGAAATCTGGTTGAGTTTCACAACCATCAATACAATCTATGATGTCACTATGTGTGTTTAAGAGATAAAATGGATAGGTTGTGGGGAAAAGGATAAAATGGTATCAATATCTTACCTAAACTAAAATATATTGGATAATAGGATTCATATTTAAGAGTAGTGAAATATAAAATTGAAATAAAAAGTAAGAAAATCATCTAAATTCAAGTCTATATGTTCAAGTTATAGTCTCTAGAATTTGGTGGCTTTTCATAGTGATGAAACCATTAGTTTGCATATGGACATAGTTTTAGAATAGTCAGTAATGGTTTCATAACCACTAGTAATGGTTTTGCAACAAGTTGAATTTTTAGCATGAATGATGTTTAAAAATGTAATGGCCTAGAAAGATGACTGGATGGATCTAGAGCATTTATAAGGGGCTAAGGAAGGTGAAGAGACATGTGAAAATGTAGATAAATTTTAGGAAATATCTAAAATTTGGTATAGGAGTGAATTACATTATTCAAGAGTGTTCTAAGTGAATAGAAGCATAAAATCTGAGAAAGTAAAAAAGGGATTTGAAGGTTAACTCTTCATGTGAGACTATGGACACATGTTATTCTTTATGTTTATGTTTCAATAAATCTTTATAGACATGTGTGTGAGTGTGATATAGAGTGTGCATTCCTTTATAATGTTTTCAAGTTGAAATCAATGAAGATGTGTTGAAGTTTTCAAGACAATAGAGTATTATCATGCATGTGTAAATAATTTGAGTGTTTTTGTATTCATCACAAAGATAAAGGTCATCCTTAAGTGGACCCTCTCTCTTTTTTTCTCATCATTTGGTATTATAGATTATCTAGTTATAGATTTTGTACATATACATGATCATTGACAGCATGACTAGTTTTTTGTACCATTTTCTCATTCTAGAGAACATTTTGATCATTCCTAATATTCGATTATAAGTTATCGATCTTCATTTAAAATATTTAAAAAATAAATAAAAAATTAGATATTCAAAAAAATACAAAAACATTAAATTAAATTAAAAATATGAAAATATTTAGCATTTATCATGTTTACTATAATTTGCATATGTTGTTTAATTTATGTTATTGGATAACATATAATTTATACACACACATGTTTTTCAAAATTACATGAATTTCATATAGGAATACACTAGATCCAAAATACACATGCATGCAGATGGCAGACCTTTCTTATTTCTGTGTGACACACTACATTGGGGGCATCATGTTTCTATTGATCACAATTGATATATGTTATATTATTTTATGATCCATTTAAATTATCACATGTATCTTATATACTAACTCTTATACATGCCTATATTCAAGGTACTATTTTACAAAGTATACTTGATATGTTATTTTATAAGATGTTTTACTAACACATGTATGCAAGGACTATTATAACATGTTTATACTAGTTGATTATGTTTCACTTATTTCATATTATCACATGGATTACTAAAGTGTACATATTTTTTTATTCCTTGTGTTGATTATGGAATTTTTGAACACATTTCTTAGTTTTTGGCCCCAGTGCCTTCATCATTATTTTTTTGGTGTGTTGACATTTGAATATGGATTCCTCTTGAGCTTTAATCATTTAAACATTTACCCTTTTTGAAAATTCCATATACATCTCTTTCAATGACATTGAGTGCTCTTGTATATCTTGTTGATTATTTTTTGAGCTTATTTATTCTAGACATTGCCATGATCCATATCATGCATATTAGTTCTTGTTAGTTTGGACACATTGATATTCATTTATATATCTACTTACACATGATACCAGTATATTATTAATTATTACATGATTTATATATACATACCATTTTTATGTTATTATTTTATGATAAGGTGACTATAACATTTCATTCCTCTCACCTTAATAGGGGGTGGGGGGAACTGGGGATATAGTTTATATGATTCATATATACACTTGTAACAAAATATTATATATTTGGAATCACATATCACTTATTTAGGGTATCATTTTTTAGATTTATGACACATTATATACAATTTGAAATATATTTCATATTGAGTCACATTATAGGTGCATATGCCATGGAAATGCAACAAATTATGAATACATTTTTCATTTATAACAATACTAATGCACTAACCTATTGAGATTCTATATACTATAATGGCTAAATGGGATCCATTTAGTATTAAAATGGAGATTCATTTCACTTGATGGAATTTGAACTACTTATATTTTTTAGGTTGATATGGTTACACCATTTGACTTTGGTGAGATTTTATAGATTTTTTATATTATGTTTAGACTTGAGATATGTGATTGAGATTCAATGATCTTGGTGGACCTAGAAAAAATCACCTATACATCGTATTGGGATCATCATCACCCTAAAAAGCCCTAATTCACATCTTCATGGTTTGATTTTCAACCTCTCTCTAATGCTTAAGTTATGAAGAATCATTACCAAAGCAAACTACTGAAGGGAAACATGGTTGCATTAACACATAGGTTTAATCCTTCATGCTCTCTTTAATTTTAATAATTTTAAATTATTCATTTTAATATTATATTCAATAATTACCCATGTAACATGCTCTTTGTTTCAGTTCTTACACATATAAAAAAACTCGAAGAGGGCTCAAGTCAAACAAAATTGTGTTGTACAACCATTATATTTATTTATTTCTTTTAACCTGTTAATTTCATCCCTATTTACTAGTATATTATGGGAGAGGTATTTATGTACTAAAATATATATTTCATATGATAAATTAGTTTTTATACACTCAAAAAATATCACTTAGGGATCCACCCTTCACTTCTTGGGTTTCCCATTACTGAAAGTCTTGTGGTCTTCATCTCATTGTGCCTAAGTGTTTATCTTATGGTCTGGACCTGATATTATAATTACCTAAATCACATGTAGACTATAGTAATATTAAACCCTAATATATATCCCTAACTATCATTTTCTCCTTTGTATTGCTATTATCAAAATATTGAATGTTGTACTTTATATATTGAACATATTTATAGATGTAGTATATCATATCAGAATATTAGTAGAATTTAAATTCATTTAATTGGCATATTTTTTAGATTAACATACTAATTATTCAATTTAATCTTTCATGTTAATCCTTATTTTAAAAAAGGTTTAAAAACTTATCATTATTGACATATGAAACAATTTTATGTTTTTGTCTCCTTTGAGTTAATTCACTAAATATTTGTTTGAATAATATTTATTCTATTCCAAGATCCTATTGCAGAGAAGTCATGTTAATTATTTTTATTTTATCAAGAGTTGATCATTAACTCATATTTACATTTTATATTTATGGAGATCTCCTAAGCCAATTGAGAGAGTCCATTTCTTCTAGAGCATATTCCCAAAATTTAAGTCATTAAATTTTTTCATTTTTCTTTTTTTTGTGAGCATACATATTTTACTTCATGTTTCCTAAATGATACACCATTTATTCATGTTTAGTTCAAATACAGGGATATAAGAACTAATAAGAATATATATTTTTAATTATGATTAATCTTTATTAAATTAGATGAGCTTATTTATACTAATCTATGTGCCCAACATATTTTATATATAATTTGGAAAGCATTATCATGTTATCCCTAAGAACTAGGGTTACAAATATTAAAACTCCCAAATACAAATATGTTTGAAACAAAATTCTAAACATGAGACATATAGCCATATTTAGTAAACAGATTAATCACCTAACTACTATGAGTATTACTCGTTTATTTTTAAATGGTGAATTATTCCAAATCCAAACATCCCCCCTTGCTTAATTCATCACTATCTCAAGTGAATAGGAGAGAACTTATATGAATGCCTCATTTTTTTCTTGTGCAAGTACCTTAATGAAAAAATATACATGTTGATCTATCGAGCAATATTAGAGCTAGATGTTATTATTTTGAACATCTTCACAAATGAAATGTGCTTGCACCTCAATGTATTTCATGAATTCATGAAATATAATATATAAAATAAGATTCATAACTCCTTAATTAAATACATAAAATATTATTCGATGATTTTGTGGTATTCCAAATAGATCAAGTATATATATGAGCCAAATCCCTTCATAGAAAACTTATCCTACTATGAGATATTCAAATTTAAAGAAGGATCTTGAAACATAAGTTTGTTTCTCACTCATTGTGATATAGGTCCAAATCTAAAAAAGAATACAAATCCCAAAGTAGATTTTTTGTCCTCAACGTTCCCTACATGATCTGAATCCGAATATCCTACCAAGAAGAAATTTTTCTTCTTATTGTATTCTAGGACAAAATCCATGGTTCCTCTGATGTATCTCAATAATAATTTTTTACTTTATAGTGAATAACTTTGGTATCTTGCATGAACCATGAAAGATAACTAAAAACGTAGCTGATGTCTAGCCTAGTATAAGTTAAGAAAATGAGACTCCCTATCAGCGATTGATATAAAATTATATTTACCTGTGGTGATGGATTTACTCAAGATAATTGAAGTCTTGTCTTCATGGGTGTAGAAATTGGTTTATAATCCATCATGTGAAACTTATTAGGTATTGTATTTCCATATTTGAACCTAGATATAAAGATGTGATTTTGTCTCTATCAAACTTCCAAACTAGGATAATAATGTAAAAACCTGATATCTATCATGTCGAATCATCGATTTAGATATTTCTTTGTTGACTCATCCATCTTTACTAAACTACCAATTATGATAATATCATCAACATAGATAATAATGATTACCATTCCCCCTTCTTATTTAATCTAGAGATTATGATCATATGGACTCATTTTGAATCCATGTTTCAAGAAATATCATATGGAAATTTTTTGAGTATATATACTACAGTTTTGACTACTTATACCTAAAATAATTTTGTTAAGCATGAATCATGTATCATATATAAGACATTTAAACACTAGTATGATCTCACCATTCAACCACATCATTTTATTATGGTGTACATGGAGGTTCCATTTGAATATGAATGCCATTTTATTAAAAAAAAATTGAACTCATTACTAGTGAATTCCCCCCAAGATTTGAGCAGAGGTTTTTGATTTTCCCACCAATTTATGTTTCAACAAAATTTTTTAATTTTTTTTAAATTCTAAAAGCTTGAATCTTTGTTTTTAGATAGTAAAACCACATGTTTCTAAATAAATCATCAACAAATAGCATGAAATACTTAAACCTAACATGACTAGGTTTCATTGGTGTATATAGAATGATATGCACTAGATCTAATTTCCCATGTGTATGATATGTAATTCTCTGAAAGGGAGCTCTATTTTATTTTACTTCTAATATATTTTGACATTTGTTTGTTCCATTTTTAAGATCTGCTAACTCTCTTACCATGTCAAAATAGTGAAGTGTGTGGAGATTTCTAAAACTGATGTGACCAAATCTTTTGTGCCATAATTGTGTTGATTTTGTGTTGTTTACAATAAGTGCTTATTTATTTTTATAAAAAAATTCAAACTAAAACATTTGGATGTCATTGGATGCTCATGCAATAATTTTTTATTTTTTGTATTTATCTCAAATCAAACACATTTTATTTCCACTTTTATAGTCAAAGTAATAATTTAGATTTTGGTTAAAGAGAGGATTGAATGACAAGAGATTCTTGGTTAACTCAATTATGCATAATACATTTTATATATTACAAGTTTGTTTTCTAAGAGTCAAAACAATGTTACCAATGCCTTGGAAACTATATGAGGTATTATCACCCCAAATAAACATGATTTTTATTGTGTGTGTCCTTCAAAGTCCTTTAAAGTGAAGAAATAGTGTTTTTAACCTATCATATGTTTGGTTACACTGAAATCAACACAAATAATATCAATTTATGCATTGGATTCTTCATGGAAATTGATGGAGTGTAGGAAGTCTAGATCTTCATCATTTTATTCTTTTTCAACAGTGTTACCTTATTGTTTTATTTTCAAATGCCAAGTTCCCTTTTTTTGTCCATGTGTTTTACTTTGAATTGATGGGGATAATTGTTGGGTTGTGGGATTCTAGACACTAGAAAATCCTTTATAGAATGTATTATAAAAATAATATTTTATCTCATGTTCCTTTCAACCATAAATGAGACATTATTTTTATGATTTAATTCCTTATGGATTATCCTAAGGAAATTTATTTGATGAAAGATTTGTATATGTGATAGGTTTCTTACCTTTGTATGAATCAATAAAATGTTCTTCTTCTTATTGAGTACTGAGAGACTCTTCTTGTTTCAACATATTTATCATTTTTTTGAAACTTGGTTTTTAATATGTGATAGTCAGACTAGTCATAAATATTTTGTACGAGGGTGGTAAAGGTCTCAAGATGATGGGTATAAGAGATTCATCTGATACTATTTCACCTAATGATTAGAGTGATGCCCTTAGTGTTACACGATGTCTAATAAAGGCCTCTACTTTTTCACTTGATCTTAATTTGAGACAGTGAAGTTGAATTTGTAGATGTAGAATAGTGATCTCATTTTTGTCCTCATTTATAATTTGGATATTATCACAAACTTTTTTAGTTTTTTTGGTTTCATATATGTGAGGTTACACCTAATCTGATACCCTAAACATGATGATCAATTTTACCTTTTTATTGGATTTGTCAAACTTATGCTACTAATCAGTGTTAGTGGAATGTTAGGTGCATGATCCATATTAAATAAGCTAAATTTATTCAAATTCAAGTTGAGTTCTAATATTTATTTTCTAGGTTGAGTAATTGTCCACTTTGAGTACCTAAGAATATGTTAGAAATAAATCTAGTTCTTGTGCAACTATGATAAAGACTACGGGTGATGGAAAGGTTCCTTATCAATCCAAGTATCAATTAATTTACTTATATATATATATATATATTATCAAACCAATTTATTTAACATTTGTATATACACACCCTTACTATATACCCATCAATACATGGAATAATATTTCTTTTTATATATACCTAACACTATGTGAAAGTGTCAATAATGTATGTGAAATAATCTAGTATGTGGTACCCAGGCAATACTAAAATGGGTTCATCCAATCATTACCACCTACTTATATGGCATTATTCATATGCAAGAGTAACTTCTCTATATTCTTAGTAATTACATATTTATGATTCCATTTTATTGTAATGAATGGGTAATGTATGGATGGATATGAGCGAATGTTTCCTTATTTATCCCAAACAATTTATAAGGTTGATTCTGAGACATCATTTTTGCAATTATATTAGTCTATGTTTGTAGTAAGTCAAGCATGATGACATCACCCATAAACATGAGGAATAGGCATAGCTTCTACTAAATATTGCATTTGAGTTTAAAACTCATGATATGTGTAATTTTACAAATTACAATGCCATAAAATTCATGAAAATAAATTATACTTTTTTGGAAACAAAATAATCTTTTTAAGTTTTTGTTCTCTTTGGCCTCTTTTACATAAAAATATATCTTTTTAAAACATTTCCCTCCTTTTGTTTTTCTTTTATGAATTTTGTCTCTAAACATAGTTAGTTATGGATAAATTTAGCTAAAGGGATATGTGTGGAGGAGGTTTTTAAAGTTTTTTTAGTTTTGGATTGGATGGGATTTGAACTTTAAACCTCTCAGTTTGCAAAATTTATCTCTTCCCAATCAAGCTACAAAGCTTGGTTACAATTATGAGTGCATAATTTTATATCTAAGTTTAAAATTATAGTAGCATATAAATTATAAGGTATTACTTGTAGAGGGAAGGGTCAATCTCATGACCTATCTTCCACTTAAATCTTTAATATTCTTTTCATTTCCAAATAGGTGTTTCAAACTTTGAATGTCAAACTGTAATAATTTAACAATCTAATTTTTTCAAAGAGATAACCCTAATTTATATAGGTTTACCATCAATAAAACATATGTTATCTTCTTATTGGTTATGTAGTTTCACTATGAAATGGATGTTGCCAAGAAAACTTCACACTGTTGGTCCAATATTCACACTCCAAGGGAATGAAAAAGATGCCCCATGTTATTTTTCTCACTATCTGCAATGACTCCATCTAGCCTAATGCCACAAAAGGATGCCTTAATGGAGCTCATCCTTGGTCATATCAATTTTGATGGAAATTCCTTTTACATCACCATTTAGAATATAAAAAATCTAAAATTTTATTCATGTTGAGGAAGACTCCATTTTTTTAAAATTGAATGCTTTCATATTAGTTATCACTCTCCAATAAAAAATATTGAGGGATTGTGAAAATATACTATATGTATTTGTGAATTTCTATAATTATAACCCTACTTCATAGGGATAAAGTGATAATGCCTTCTATATTATATATTGAATATTTTGGGCATATATATTACTATACATAATCTTATGTAATTTGATAAAAGTTAAATTGAAATAAAATATTTGTTTTTTTTATTGTTTGATATCAAATTTAGTGGATCTCTAAACTAATTTGTACAAAATAGACCTCAATTAGGTTTAGGGGACTTAATTACCCTAATTACATCCATAATTGAACCCATGAAGTAATTAGTTCAATGTGAAATTGAATCAAGACAAAATTTTCTCTTAATTATAATAAATGCTCACAATTTGGTTGAGGAAGCTCAATTTTGCCTAATTGTTCCCCCTGTTGAACCAATCAAGTAAAGATTTAATATGGGAATCATTTAACAAAAAATGTGACTCAAATCAGTTAATAAGTCAAAAGGTTGAGGTGGATTTATTTCCCATGATTATGTCCCTCATTGAACCAATCAAGTAAATTTCTTAAATATTGCACTCAATTAGGAAAAATTAAACCATAAATTAATTTAAGTAAGCAAAATTATGTTGAGGGAACTTGATTTCACAAATTTGTGTCCTCCATCAAACTGATTGAGTGATTTGTTTGATAGGACCAATTAAGGAAAATTGAACCCCTATTTATATTAAGTGGTCATAATTAGGTTGAGTTATCTTAACTTCCCCTAATTCTTTCTTCCATTCAACAAATTGAGTAATCAGTTCAATTAGGGGCTCAATCCATGCAAACATATTTCCAAATCACTTTAAGTATCCATAATTATGTTTAAGGGGCTTAGTTTCCCTTAATTATGTCGTCCATTAGAATAATCAAGTAATTGGTTCAACGAATGACTCAATTATGAAAAAGTCACAATAAATTTGCATTAAGTAGTTGTAACTATGTTAAGAGGGATACCCAAATTTTATCCCCATTAAATCAATCACAAATTTGCTTCAATGGAGGAATTAATTATGAAATATTGATCCCTAAATCTCTTTATGTAGTCAAAATTAGGTATATATTTTTCCTAGTTAATTCCTCAGTTGAACCAGTTAAGTTATTAGTTCAATATGGGAATCAATTAAAAATTTAACTCTAAATCACATTAGTGGGTTGTAATTAGTTTGAGGGGGCTCAATTTTTCATAATTTCATCCCTTATTGAAACAACCAAGTAATTGGTTCAGTAGTGTACTCAATTACATAATATTGAGCTTTAAATCAATTTAAGTAGTTGTAATTAGGTATTTAAGGTTTCATTTCCTCTAATTTCATCCCTTATTAAAACAATTGATCAATTGGATCAATGAGGAACTCAATTGAGAAAATTGAGCCCAAAATTATATGATGTTGTGAAATATAGGTTTAGAGACTCAATTTAATTTATTGGCACACCCCATTAAACCAATAAAATATTTAGCTAAATGGGGAAAAATTAGGTAAAATTATACCCTAAATAACTTTAATTATATTGAATTACATTTAGGATGCTTGATTTCCACTACTTGCATATCCCATTACACCAATTGAATGATTAGTTACATGGATGACTCAATTAGGTAAACATGAGCCCCAAATCACATTAGGTGGTTGCATTTATGTTGAGGGGCCTTGATTTACACTATTTTTTCCCAATTTAAATAACTAATTAATTGGTTCAATGGGGACTCAATTAGATAAAAATATTCCCCAAACCACTTTACATTGTTAGAATTACTTTGATAGAAATTAATCTCCTAATTACATCACCCATTGAATTAATTAAGTAAATGGTTCAGTGAGGGATTCAATTAGATAAAATTGATGTGAAAATAGCTTTAAGTTATTGTAATTATGTTTATGGGATTCATTTTCCCTAACTACATCACTTCTTGATGCAACCAAGTAATTAGTTCAACAAGACATTCAATTAGGGAAAATTGAGACCTAAGTCATATTAGGTGGTCACAATTAGGTTGATGGGCTCTATTTACCCTAATTTCATCATCTATTCAATAAAACAAGGAATTTTTTTTTTATGGGGGACTTAATACATAAATTTTAGACCCAAATCAATTTAATTAGGTTCAAGGGGGATCATTTTACCTTTGTACTCAAACCCGAGCAAATTCATAGGCCAAGATAATCATGTGTTATATAAAAAATATCTATTTAGCATTTAAATAAATTATTGTCAATTAGTCTTGAGATATAATACATATTCACCCATTCCATAAATTATAAAGCTTATCTTTATGAAGTTCTAGTTTAATATCGATGATTTTCACTTGATTCTTTTGAGTGATTGCAACTGATGAAAATAGATGTTATTTTCATAACATAAGCCTTGGGATACTATTATAATTTATAATTAAATTTTTTCAAAATTAATATGTTGTCTAAAATTTAGAATATGGAATTACCTCATCCATTATAATACTTATACTAACACTCCTTAAATTTTACTTGAATCTATTTAGTTGTT